>JAQZBX010033827.1:0-25225 GCA_029593785.1 Cabassous unicinctus
AAATGAGTTTATGTGGCTAAGAGACTTCAAAGAGAGTCGGGAGGACATCCCAGAGGTAATGCTTACGCATACCTCAGTAGGATCTCATAGAACACCAGGGTGGATGTCACCCCATTCAGAGGGGCTCCTGAGGGCTCTGGAGACACCCAGGTCCTATATAAGTGGGGATAACCCCAGAGATGGATGCCTTATTAGTGGGCTCCTCTTTGAAATCTGTGCTCCTGAGAGTGACAGAGTCAGACTCAAATAAGTCCTCCCTGCACATGGTCCCTTAGTCCCTTCTATTCAAACCTATATGTGATGCTTGAGTTTTTAAGTGTACCTCCAGAAACTGGAGCCTCTGGCCTACCTATGTTCCAGCTGTGCCTGCAATCTCGGTGCAGCTGCCACCCCTACCCTATAGCTCAATGGACTCATCCAAGTCACCTGGCGAGGAGACGACTATGGGCAACGGCCATCCCAGGGAATGGAGGGGGCCTGCAGTTGCAGGCAGGATAATCCCATCCACTGTATCCATGGAATATAAACCTTCTCTCACTTGGAGGTGGAGTGGACATCACCATCCCAAAACCCCCAGGATTGGGGGAAGAGCTATGGACTAGAATGGACTTGGTGGTGTTCTGTCATATATTGTGATTCAAGCAATGGAAGAAATTATAACAGTGAGGTGGAGACAGTGTCCACTGGACATTTTTGGGGCAGGGAGGGGAGAGGCAGTCGAAATACAGGGTTTTTTTGGGACTTGGGGGTTGTCATGAGTGGCATTGTGGCAACAGATGTAGGCCATTTTACATCAGCATATACCACGCAGAACTGTGTGGGAGAGAGGGTGGTCTATGATGTGAAATGCGGTCTATGCTTGGTGGCAAAACCCCAGGATGTGTTCATCCATTATGTGTGATGTTCCACACTGATGAAGGATGTTGGTGTGGGATGGTGTGGGAGGTGTGGGAGGCGGGGAACATGGGAATCCTGGTAATTTCTGAGTAATAATTAGGTAATCTAAGCACCTTTAAAATATATATATATATAAAAAATAACGTTTATGTAAGAAAATACACATATATGCATATATATTTGTATATCATTTTACAAATATTGGTATGTACTGTGAAAAATCTTGATTTTTATGAACAATAAAAAAAAACACACAAAAAAAACTAGGAACAGATGGCTTCACAGGTGTATTCTATCCATTATTCAGAGATGATCTAATACCAATCTTGCTCAAATCCTTTCAAAATTGATCAGGAGGGAATGCTACCAAACTCATTCTATGACACTAAAATCACCCAACTAACAAAGCTAAATAAAAGTACTTTGAACAAAGGAAATTATGAACTAACATACCTAATGAAGATAAATGCCAAAACCCTCAACAAAATGCTTTTTAACCAAATCCAAAAACACATTAAAAGATTCTACAACATGATCAAGTGACTTTTATCCAAGTTATGAAAGGGTGGTTCAACAAAAGAAAAACAAACTGTGTTATAAAACATATTAATAAATTGAAGTATAAAATCACATGATCATCTTGATTGATGCAGAAAAGGAATTTGAGAAAATACAACATACTTTATTGAAAAAAAATTGCAAAAGATAGGGATAGAAGGAAATTTCTCATTATGTTAAAATGGACATAAGTAAAATCCTCAATTAAGAGTCTACTCAATAGTGAAGGACTGAGAGCTATCCTTCTGACATCAGGAAGAATACAAGGATGCCCACTATCACCAATGTCATTTAAAAGGTGCTAGAGGTTCTAACTAGAACAATTAGGCAACAAAAAGTAATAGAAGGCACCCAAAAGGAAAAGGAAGAAGTAAACTTCTGCTATGTACTGATATTTTTTTCTGCATTTTAAAAGAAGCTTTAGATTACATTAATGTCACAATGAAAATATAGAGGATTCCCATATAGCCCACCCCTTCTTCTCACACATATTCCCCCATTAACAATATCTGTTATTAATGTGGTACATTTGTTAAGATTGATGAACTCATATTGAAGCATTGCTACTACATATGCTCTATAGTACACATTATGGTTTACACTTTCCACCACCCAATTTTATAGGTTTTGACAAAACATAATGGCTTATATCCAATATTGCAATATCAAGCAGAACAATTCCAGTGTCCCCAAAATTCCCGATGTTACAACTATTCTTTCTTCTACCTTCCCTCACAAACTCTGTTGACTACAGTCTATATATCAATGTTATAAATACTTCCATTTCTACAATAATAAGTCTGCTATAGTTCATAGTTGCATTTCTACCTTGTTTGCTCATTTCTTATATTAGTCTACCAAAAGGTTACCAATGCAAAGTACCAGAAATGTGTTGATTGCTTTTTTTTTCTTCTAAAGACAAATATAAATTATTTTTAAAATTACTTTCTACTTTAAAAGAAGTTTTAAATTACATAAATATTACATAAAAATATAGGGGATTTCTATATTCCCCACCCCTCCCCCTCCCACACTTTCCTACATTAACAACTTTTATAAAAGGTATTTATTTGTGGTAAAAGCTTACAGTTACAAGGCCCTAAAGAGTCCATCTCAAGGTAGCTTTCTCACCAAAGTCAGTTTTCATGTGTTGAAGAAAGATGGTTGCTGATTTCTGTGAGGGTTTAATTTTCCCCTATGGGCTTCATCTTTCTAAGCTGCAGGCTGGCATAAGGCTTTTCTCTCAGAGCTTCCTCTCTCTCCTGGCATAAGGCTCATTTCTTTCTGGGATTTCTTTATAAGCCTCAGCCCTCTTCCCAAGTCAGCTGTAACCTACCAGGCAAATGGTTCATCTCACCCTGGGACACCAGGATCAAAATTGACAGAACTCTCTCTCTTTCCATGTGTCTTGTTGTGTGAGTGTCCATTTATATTAGCCCACAAAGAGCACAGGACTCAAATTGAATCACACCTTACTGACATGGTGAATCAAAAGTGCTAAATTGATTTCATTAAGTAAAACTTAATCAGAGGCCCCTCACTGAATTTAATACAATCAAACGGTTTCACAGTCACAGGATTAGAGTCCCCTCTCTGAATTTAATACAATCAAAAATACTCTCAAACTGCCACATTCCTCAATCTTGAGGATTAGGGGATGGTGATGCTCACTCTGTTTCTGACTGAGAGGGGTCATAGACCCCATGGGGAAGATAGATGGAACTGTTTTTCTTGCAGTTATAGATCCTCTCTGTTTTTTGAGATGGGCATTGTCCATCATCATTCTTTTTTTAATTGTCCTGGGCGAGATCGATGAACCAGAGAGTAGGTATTGGCTGCAATGCTGCTGAGATTCAGATCTTCTTCATAGAAATTGCTGAAGAATTCACATCAATGTTACTAGAAGAAAAAAGACAAGTTCATCAATTTGGTGGGATGAAAGATTAAATACACACAAATCAGTAGTGTTTTAGTACACACTACTGAGTACATGGGGAGGAATCAGAAAAAATAACTTCATTTGCAAGAGAGACTAAAAGACCCAAATATTTAGTAATAAACTTAATAACATACATAAAAAACATGTATTTAGGAAAAGACATTGTTAAAAGAAAGTTTAAAAAGACCTAAATAATTGGAAGGACATTCTTGTTCACTGGTTAGGAGACTAAATGTCATTAAGATTCCACCCAAACTCGCTTACAGATTCAAATGCAATCCCAATAAAATTCCTGAGTCATCTTTCAAAAAATATTAAAGCCAACCATGAAATTTATTTGGAAGTGTACAGGGGCCAGAATAGCCAAAAATATCTTTATATATATATATATATATAAAGAAGAAGAAGAATTTGGAGGACTTTTAATTCCTGACTTAGCTAAATTGGAAAAAACAGCTTGGTACTGCCATAAAGGTAATTATATCGACCCGTGGAATCTAAGTCAGTATTCACAAATAGATACCCCATCTACTGCCCTCGGATTTTTTCAAAGCTCTGAAAAAAAGGAGAAAAAAAAAACAGCTGGAAAGAATAGTCTATTCAACAAATGGTCCTGGGAGAACTGGGTATCCATAGATAAAGTAAGAGGACCCTTGTCTGACAATTTATAGAAAAATTAACTTAAATTGGATTAAGGACATTGTATAAAAACTAGTACCATAAATTTCCTGGAAGAAAGTGTAGGGAAACGTCTTCAAGTACTTGTGTTATGTGCTGGTTTATTAAAACTTACACCCAATGGATGGGAATTGAAAGAAGAAATAAATAAATGGGACTTTGTCAAAATTAAACACTTTTGTACTTCAAATAACTTTGGTAAGAAGGTGAAAAGGCAGCCTACTCAATGGGAGAAAAATTTTGGGTAACTGCGTATATAATAATGGTTTGATATCAACGTCATATAAACAGACCACACAACTAAATAATAAAAAGACAAGGGAGGCGAGGGCCCGAGTGATGGGCGCGAGTCCGCCAGCCCCGCTATGTGGCTTCTCTGTGCTCTGGCCAAAGCACTGAGCACGCCCTCCCTGTGGTGGAGGAGAATGAGCTGGAAGGAGGCAGGAGGAGGAGGTGCCTTTGAGGAGGGACCAACGCAGCAGTCGCGCCAATGCTGAGCGAGGAAGCAGAGCCGCTGCTGTCGCCACTGGAAAATGGCTGCAAAGGTCAAGCAAAGCTGGAAAAATATAACTGCAGCACTGCAGTCTCTTCACATATTTCGGGATAATATTCCACAGAGAAGTTGATCCTACTGCATTAGGTAACCAGTCAATGAAGAAAATTAGTCTTTAAACCTTCTGGAAATCTTTTAACTTGAATAAAAGTAAAGATGAAATTGATGTCATGTCATTCAGCAACCATCACTAGCCAGGGATTTTGGAAAGGATGATTCCTTGTTTGGTAGCTGCTACAGTAAAGATATGGCCAGCTGTGATAGCAACAGTGAAGATGAAAAAGGTGAGAAAAAAAGGATCAGAAAGTGAAAGCCTCCTGGGTACATTAAAAAGACAGCTTTCTGTGAAACAGAAGCAGAAAGGTAAGAGCAGCAGGCCCTCTGGGAGCTCTGCAGATTAGGATACCTTGTCTTCCTCTTCAGCACCCATAGTCTTCAAAGACCTGAGAGTTCCAAGGCACATTTGGTCAACCTCCCTCTGCAATCATCACTACAGTCTTACCCCGGGGCCTCTTCATTGGACAACTCTAGGAAACATTCATCAAAATGGAGGTGAGGGTCAAATCCTTGGTTCATTCTTCCAATCCAAGTCCAGCACTAAATGGTGTTGGAAAGGATTTCCATGATTGTCAGTTTGAAGCTGTGTGCCCAGAACAAAGTAGGTCCTTAAAGATTTCAGAATCTCAGAGTGGAGACTTGCATCTTCACCTTGATGAGCATGTGCCTGTAGTTATTGGGCTTATGCCTCAGGACTACACTCAGTATACTGTGCCTTTAGCTGAGGGAATGTATCCTTTGGAAGGATCACATAGTTACTGTCTGGACAGTTCTTCTCCCATGGAAGTTTCTGCAGTTCCTTCTCATGTGGGAGGGAACTCTTTCCCTGAAGATGAGGGTCAGGTAGGCCACACCTAGTTGCTGTCCCAGATATCTTTGTGGATCAGCCTGTGAGTGGCTTGTTGATGGGCACCACAGGCATCATGTTGCAGAGCCTTTTTGGAATAATTCTGATGATGGTTATCGTTTAAGTTTGAGCTTTTCCTCACACAGGAAAAGGCTTCACACTAGAATAGAACCCTCAAATGATGGTGTAGGTTTTATGAACAACCAGATGTGGAAGGACATATTTCTATAGATGACCTAGTTGAACATTCAATCAGGGACTCTGAAAATGGAGTGTTTTGTTGTTCAGGGTCTCAGTTGCCTGGATCTGCCACTTACCATCAGGCTGACCAACCTAGTATCACGGTTCACGCAGGTGCATCCTTTGCAGTACCTGTGTCATTTTTTTACATGTCAGTATACCAGGGTAGACTTAATTCAGAACCTGCCTTTGCCAAACAAAATGAAGGATTATTTACAGGAGAAGCACTACTGAAAGATTATGAAAACCCTACACCTTGCACTTTGGGAACAAGTAAAAGAGATTGAAATACAGTTTACAAATTCATTGATGTCAAAACCTTTTGTTGCCATAACAAATTCACAAAATAATAACAAAATAATCCCAATGTGAATTATCAGATTGTCCCTTAATTCACCCCCAAGTCCTTAGCTGCTATCCACTGTGATTTTTATGCATTAAAAACACATTTTATGTGTATTCAACCCTAAGTAAAGTAAAATGAAACTTAATAGAATGAAAATTATGTATTTTTAAATGGCCCATTTTCACTCACATGGGACAGCGTCAAAGAAAATATACCCACTTGATAAAGCACCGAACTTACATATAAACTGAAAGTGAATTTTTACTCCCCTACTTTAAACAGATTTGTTTACAATTATGAATTCACATAATTTTGGGTAATAAAAAGCAGATCTGAAGCATACTTTTACAACAAATCCTTTTCTAAATTATTTTTTAAGTTTCTACTAATTATTTTTGGCTTTGAAAAGTTGAATTTTTCATTTTTCAACTTGTGGGTTGTCTATATTTTTAAAATGGCCTAACATTTAAAAAAATTTAAGGAAATGTATACCACCAATTTCAAAGTTGTTGTCTTTTCTGTCCTTGAACTCTGGTACAAATTGGCATAATATGTAAAGACCTATGGAAATAAAACTATTTTCAAAGAAATATTAGATGATCATAGTTTCCTGTGATATCAATTTTTATCTATACTTTTACTTTTTATAAAATGTTGTATCTGTAATTTCTTTAGTTTAGTCAGTTAAACTTGCTTGCAAATCTAGTTTTCATAAATGGACTGGGTTCTCTTGCAATATTAAAGTTAGGTTTTCTCCTCATAGTCATAAAACATGTTTTTTAAAAATGTTTCCTGGTATGTAAAGTTTTTAATTGATTTGGATAAAAAGTAAACATGTTTTGAAGTTGGATTTATATTTTCTTTTATACAGTCACTATTAAAACATGCTAGATTGGATCCCTCCTTTCCCCCACATTCCCCCAAAAATGATTCTATTGAAAAAGTGTAGGAATTGGGGAGCATTGTGGAAAACGAATATTAAAACCATACCGGATATATGGACATCTTATTGCCAACCATATATACTTGCCATTTAAAAAGAGTTTGCTGTTTATTTCTTTTTAATTCAGCTAAGTCTCAAGTAATCTGAGATCATTGTTAATCATTTTATCTCTTTGAACCAGTTAGGTGGGGATGGGGAGATGGAGGTGGGGTTATCACTAGTACTTTTCAGTTATGTTGAAACCCAGAGTGTTCATTCATTGCACAATACTGCCACGTAGTATTTCAGATTGCCCTGTGCAGAAAATGGTTCCACTTACACAGCTTTAAAGGAAAATGTTTTCATCCCTTATGAGACAATCACTTGGAGGTGTTTCTTCCTTCTCTTTTGGTCACTTTCCCTGTCTCTACCCCCCATTTAAACTCAAGAAAAATGTCTTAGGTAAAACTAATGGCTTTGTCATTCAAACCTATCTTTATCCCCATTTGTTTCTCTGCTTGCTTTTTAGGGTCAGAACTGAGATATTACCAAGAAAGGCACATGCCATAATGATCATGGTGTCATGGTATTTTGACTTAAGGGGAAATGGTACTTAATTTTGGTGGAATGTTGATTGTACCTTGTTAGGAAAACTCCTCTTTCATATTCTGATATGTTTTCACCTAATACGATGGAATATGGAGAATACTGCAATAATATAATTATTCACTTTAAGTTATTTGGACTAAGAACTATTACAGAGTTGTAAACTTCTGAAATTAAAACAAGACATTTGAATTTTTTTTTTTGCAAAACGGTTTATTTTTAAACAATTTAAAATATATCTAGGGTGAGTTAAATGTCCCTGTGCATATATATTAGATGGCAGGTATTTTCAGAGAGTCACTGCATATTAATAATAAATGTGGAAATGGCTTCTCTATGTTTCTGGAAGCATTTACATGTACTCTTTGTGAAATCATGGTGCACAGAGGTCTTAGGACTGCCTTGAGCACACTTTATCATGTGAACAGCCTGTTGCCTCCATTTTCCTCATGATGTCATGTGTTTTAGATCTAACCAGTTAGTGTCAAGTGAAGATTATTCTAATTTTCATCCAAATGCATTTAAAATTATATTTTACAGCTTGTTTTTTGAGGAAAAGACTTGATAATGTTCTAATTCAGAAAGTCAATTTTTGATAATCTTTTGTATACCGATAATATAAAATACTCTAAATAGTATGCCTTGTTATGATCTAATTTGGAATTACTAGGTTCTAATAGTGTATCAATGAAAATCAAAGTGTTTTCCAAGAAATTAAATATACAAACAGAAAGGAAAGGTGATGTTGCAATATTTTCTGTTTTTGTTCAGAGAGATACCCATTTGGCATAGGTAGCATGACATAATATGAGACCTGTTTTATACAATAATAAAACAATCTGGTTAAAAATAGAAGTGAAAAAAGAGATAAATATTCATCTTCTAGTTTGGCTTAGATACAATTTCATTAAAGTTTTTTAATCTTATTGAATGGTGGCTTAGATGACACATGTTAACAAAACCTGTAAGTGACTTTATATATACTTCTAAAAATCTGTACTCAAGTCAAGAAAAAGAAGAAAACAGGAAAACTATACCCATTTGTGATTAATAAATGAATCAGTGTTTTGGTGTTTGTTTGTTTTTTAATCAATTGTTTCTTCACAAAACATGGAGGCCAGAAACAAATTTCAGGATTACTAGGACACTATTACACATTTTTAAAAATGATAAGAAAGCAATAGAAACTACTTGAAAAATTTCTCTCTTTTCTCTTCTAAGTAAACTGTTCACTTTCTACTTGGTGCAATATTCTGAAATTTTAGAAGGTCAAAAAAACTTACCACAGGAAACAATCATAGAACTAAAAACAGTTTTTAAGGAAACCATCTACCCAGGGCAACCACCTTGCTCTTGAAGAAATTCAATGCCAAAAGACTAAATCTTTGGCACATAGGAAATAAAATATAAAATTTACATTATAATTTCTTAGCCAATATTATTGAAGCAGGATAAAAGTTACCAAAACTCTTAAATAGGTTATATGCAATGTTTCTGCTAGTACTATAAGTTAAATATTTTTCTTAATGCTTTCAGAAATGCCAATTTTAATTCACATTTCACATTATGATGAGAGGAATTCCTTTATAAATGATTCAAAATAATATATTTTCTTTTAAATTTTATTTACATTTCACACAGTGTGAGTTCTTAATTTGAAAGTGAAATCACACTACTAGCAATAGACAGCTTGATTAAATACCCTGTTAAGGAGCAATCACCAGTTCCATAAATAACTTTAAAATTCTAAAATAAAGTATTGGTATGCTATAATCACAAATTTAGTTTCTTTTAATCCTTTTTTAATCCTGTAAAGAAGTATTTTTATAAGCATTCTTTTTATTAATCCATCATAACATGGTAAAATGTGTAGTTGCTGTTTCTGAAATGTGTTCCAAACTTGCATCCAGACATATGAATAATTCTTACATAATTTTGTAATAAATATGCATGTTGGGTTAAAGAAATTTTATAAGCATGTTGGAATGCCATGAAATTAATATTTGCAATCCATATTGCTGTAGTTTACACTTTTTTTCTCTCTTTAAAATCAGGTGTATACCATTTGTATGAGAACACCACAGAATGAATAATCCAAAGTCCATTGATTTTAAATATGTGTTTTGGTTTGTAACAAATTATAGTAATTTTTTGCATATTTTTGGAAATTAATTGTTTAAGAATTTATGTATCTGCTTCTATATACAGTGTGTGAATAAAAATTTCATTCACACACACAAAAAGACAAGGGAGGTGTTACATGGGAATCCCATATATTTTAATATAACTTTTTTGTAAACTAAAATATCTCTAAAATAAAGATTATTATTATAATAAAAGGAAAATTGACAAGCATCCCAGTTTAAAAGTGTGCAAAATAATTCAACAGACATTTTTCCAAGGAAGAAATACAAGTGGCCAAAAAGTAAAGGAAACAATGTTCAATGCCACTAGCTATTAGGGAAATGCATATCAAAACTATAATTATATATCATTTCACACCTTACAGGCTGGCTATTATTATCAAAACAGAAAACTACAAGTTCTGGAAAGGATGTTGAGAAATAGAAATATTCTTTCACTGTTGGGGTATTATAAAATTGTAGAGACTCTGTGGAAGTCAGTTTGGCAGTTCCTCAAGAAGCTAAATATTGAACTGCCATATAATCCAGGAATAACACTTCTAGAAATATATTCAGAAGTACTGGAAGCAAGGGCTTTAACAGACATTTGAACACCAATATTCACAGAAACATTATTCTCAATGGTTAAAAAATGTAATCAATGCAATTTTTCATCAATTGAATGGATAACAAAATGTGGTATAAACATATCATGGTTTATGCATACAGCTGTAACAAGAAAAGAAGTTAGGATGCATATGACAACATGAATGAACCTTGAGGATGTTATGTTGAGTGAAATAAGTCAGACACAAAAGGCCATATATTGTATGGTCTCACTAATATGAACTAAATATGATGAGTAAACTCATGGCATTAAGCTATAAAGTATAGTTTACTGGGAGATAGAATTAGGGTTAAGAGTGAGTTAGCGCTGAATGTATGTAGAATGTTTAATGAGGTGGATGGTAATTGTAAATTGATAGAATTGATGGTAAAAGATTATAGTAAATATAAAAAACACTGCCATTTTATAAATGTAAATGTGGGTGAAAGGATTAGTCTAGGAGGTTAACATCAATTGAAAGAATGCTAGAGGATAAACAACATAGTGGTTTTGGTGGTAGAAGATGATTGTAGTTAATATTACAAATGCAAGAATATTCCTCTCATACAAGGTGTTAACAATATTGAGATCCATGGGAAATTCCAGCTAATGTAACATCTAGACCATAGTTAAAAGTAATATTGTAATATATTTACAATGGCAAAGAAGGTATTAAATCATTGTTAAGTGTTAATAATGGGGGATCTAAAGGGGTATGAGGTTTTTCCTTTTGGAGTAATGAAAGCAGTCTGAAATGCAGAATGCTGTTGACAGCACAACACTTTTATTAAACTGAAAGCCACTAATTGTACACCTTGGGTGGATTTTAAAAGGCAGGGAACCATATAACATAGTGAACCCCATGGTGAATGAGAAATTGTGGTTAACAGTATAAATATGTGATCATTCTCTCATGACCTATAACAAATATACAATACTAATAGCTGGTGTTAACAATAGGATGGTTTATGGGAAAAAATACACCAAATATAGACTATAGACTATAGTTAGCAGTAATATTATGATGATGTTCTTCCATCATTTGTAATAAATTTGTAACAAAAATGTAATTTGTTAGTGGTCAGACAGTGTATGAAAATTCTGTGTGAAATGCATGATTGTTCTTTAAAAATATGAAAGAATAGTAGTCAAGTGAAAGATAGTCCCTGGAGAACACATGAAGGACATTTATTGGAGTTAATAATGCTTGGTACCAGGAATAGTCCTTGAGAAACAGAATCTTAAAAATGGCATTTCTGAATTTGTTCTGGGATTTTTGCAATTGGCTCTCTACTTTGATTTGATACAAGGGCACTAATGACTCTGGTTCCAATAATCAAGATGCCACTGACAGTCCATGGCATGAGTTGGCAATAGAGATACATAAAATATCACTACTGGATATGAATACTTCCATGCTTATAAGAGGCAAAGATCTGGGAGAGACTCTTTTTAATATCTTAACAGGGTTTTGGAAGTTAAAAGATACAATGATTTGGTTGGCTCTTCTTAAACATCCTGGATACAGTTACAAAAGGATTACGTGAAGGCTTCAAAATTGCAACTTATGTGCCATATGAATGATGTGAAAGTTTCTATGTGTTCTCAATAGAAACTCTTATCTCATGCAACTGTAGACTTGAGATCTCTGAAAACGAGACTCAGAGTCTCATTGTAAGAAATGAAACAAATATCTCATGCTTGCCAGGGTGCCTGCTCTTAAAGTGAGGACATTGTTTGGAAAGGAGTGTAATCTTTAGGATTCAGATGGAGACATATGGGTTTAAGATGGTGGCACTTGAGACATTGAAACCATGAATTCTGCATAGACTTAGCCAGATAAACCTGTAATGGTCTGCCCTGAGAAGGCAACCACCTCCCTGCACTGAGGAGAAAACCACCCAACCTCCACCATGCCTTGAAGACTCTGCCATCCAACCTCCTCCTGAAAAGGTTAATCCTCTTTCAGGAGCTGTAACTGAAATGGAATGCCCTGAGGTAAATGGATTACAAGACACTTCTAGTTCTTCTCCTTAACTGGCCCCAACAGCCTTCTTTTCATCTAGACATACAAATAAACTAAAGTCACAACAATCCCCTAAAGGTGAAGTATAAATTGTGACCCATGAGAAAGTTACAGTATACTACAAAGGAACTGCATGAGTTTTCCAATTTATATAGACACAAATCAGGGGTATATCTGTGGGAATGGATATTAAGTGTATGGCATAATGGTGGAAGAATATCAACTTGGATCAGGTTGAATTTATAGATTTGAGCCCACTAAGCCAAAGATTCTGGATTCACTATTGTAGCTTGAAGGGTTAGAAAAAGCTCTAACAGTTTGTTCTGTTGCTTGGCTGAAACACAAACCGAAAGATGGCTTACACTGCCTGAGATTGATATGCCAGAATTACCCTGATATACTGAAGATGAAGGGCTCCAAGTGCTTAAAGAAATTTGCATGGTAGATGGATTTACCATCTAAGAACTGCCCACCGACCCCAGGAATGTCCAGAAGACACATTTTTCACCAGGTCTGTGAGAAATCATTTGTGAGACTAATTCAATCATCCCTGAAGAGCTCTGAGGTTTCTCTTCTCTTTAGGTGAGATATTAATGTGGAAACTGCTGTCATGGAACCAGGATCCTTAAACACTATCGGGATGACCAGATCCCAACTAGCAGAAGCTAAATGGCAGCACTTAATCTCCAAAGACAAGGTGGATGTGGTTACTACAATGAAAAACAGACTCAAAGCAGCAATCAAAATACTCTGAATCACATAAACCAATGGTGATTGCTAGGAGATCATGGGATAACTAGAAGCAAAATTGATGGGTAATCTACTAAACTCCTACTTGATCTGTATAAGTAGATTAGGTCTAGATCTACTAAAAAAAACTAACTTGAATTATGGAAACAGAGAGTCAGAGCCACTTTATTAATTCCCAGACTTCTTTACAGATGCAGAGCACTTGAATGAGGGGGAAACCAGGACCACTGGGGAAGGATCCTATTACACTGCCACAAAAATGGGAACTGTTTATCTTCCTCCCAGCTTTCCCCCAAAAAACCTAGAGCATTTACCAGGGTAACTGAAGGGAAAAGGAAATGGTCAGGCATTTTGGGGATAATTAGACACTGACTCAGAAGTGACATTAATTCCAGGAGATAACAAAACATCACTGTGGTCCACTCATCAGCGTAAGGACTTATAAAAGTCAGGTGACTGATGGAGGTTTAGCTCAGGCCCATCTCACATTGGGTCCTGTAGGTCCTGGATTCCACTCTGTGATTATTTCCACAGTACCAGAATTCAGAATTGGAATAGACATATCCAGCAATTGACTGAATCCCAAAATTGGTTCCCTACCTTATGGAGTGAGGGCTATTATAGTAGTAAAGCCACCATAACTGACCATACCAAGCAAAATTGTAAATCAAAGGAAATAGCTGATTCCTGGAGAGAATGCAGAGATCAGTGCCACCATCAAGGATTTTAAGGATGTAGATTGGTGATTCTGACGACATCTCCATTCAACTCTCCTGGTTGGCCTGTGAAGAAAACAGATGGAACTTGGAGTATATGTCAGTGGATTATGATAAACTTATCCAAGTGGTGACTTCAATTGCAGCTGCTGCTCTTCCAGATTTGGTGCCACTTCTTGAGCAAATTAACACATTCTCTGGTACCTAGTATGCAGCTATTGATCTGGTAAATCCTTTTTTTCTCAATTGCCATTAGAAAGGATGACCAGAAACAGTTTGATTTTAACTGGCAAGGCCAACAATATATCTTCACTGTCTTACCTCAGAAGTATATCAATTCTCCATCCTTATGTCAAAATATTGTCTGCAGGGAACATGAACATTTCTCCCTCTGATAAGACATTACACAGGTACATTATATTGATGATATAATGCTGATTGGGCATAGTGAACAAGAAGTAGGAACTACTCTAGACTTATTAGTAAGGCATTTGTGTTAGATAGGATGGAAGACAAATTCAAAAATAATACAATACAGAGGTATTTCCCATCAGTGAAATTTCTATCTGTCCAGTGTTGTGGGGTGTGTTGGATATCCCTTCAAATGTGAAGGATAAGCTGTTGCATCTGGTCCATTATATGACCAAAAAAAGAGGTATAATGCTTATTTGGCCTCTTTGGATTTATAAGACAACATATTCTTGATTACCGAGAGAAGAGTAAAGATGTTAGTTTCCTGTGACAGGTCCAGCCTGCTGTACAAGCTGCACTGCCACTTAAGCCATATGATCCAGCAGACCCAATGTTGCAGGAAAAGTGAGTGGCAGATAGAAATGCCATCTGGAATCTTTGACAAGCTCTTATAGGAGAATCACAATGTAGATCCTTAAATTTTTAGAACAAAGCCCAGCCATCCTCTGCAGATAAGCCTTCTTCTTTTGAGAAACAACTTTTGGCTTGCTACTGGGCCTTAGAAGAAACTGAATGCTTAATCATAGATCACCAAGTTACCATGGGATCTGGGTTGCCTGTCATGAGCTGGGTATTATCTGATCAAAAAAACCATAAAATTGTGTGTGCACAGCAGCTCTCCATCCAAACTAGATGTGTTATATATGAGATAGGACTCAAGTGGGTCCTGAAGGCACAAGCAGATTACATGATTAATTGACCCAAATGCCCATGGTACCACACCTGCCACATTATGTTTTATTTCCCAGCCTACAACTAAGGCCTCTTGGGTAGTCCCTTATAATCAGTTGACATAAGAAAAAACATCTCAGGCATGGTATACAGATGGTTCTGCACAATATGAAGTTACCACCTGAAAGTGGACTGCAGCCATATTCAGGGATGTCCTTGAAGGACAGTGGTGATGGAAAATCCTCCCAGTGGGTAGAACTTAGATTAGTGCACCTGGTTGTTTCTTTTACTTGGAAATATAAATGATTGGCAATGCATTTGTACACTAATTCAGGGCTGTTGTCAATGCTTTGGCTAGATGATCAAAGATGTTGTGGGAACATGATTAGAATATTGGTGACAAAGAAATCTGGAGAAGAGGTATGTGGATAGACATTTCTGAATGGAAAAATACATGAAGATATCTGTGTCCCATGTGAATGATCACCAGAAGATGACTTCAGTAGAAGAAGATTTTAAGAATCAAAGGGATAAGATGTTGTGTTTTGTGGATACCAGCCAGCCTCTTTCCCTAGCAACTCCTGTCATTGCCCAGTGGGCTCATGAGCAAAGTGGCCATGGTGGTAAGGATGAAGGTTATGTGTGAGCTCAGCAACATGGACTTCCCCTCACCAAGGCTGAACTGGCTACAGCCACTGCTGATTGCCCAATATACCAGCAGCAGAGACCCACACTCAGTCCCTGATTTGGCACCATTCCCTGATTTGATCAGTCTGCTACCTGGTGGCAGGTTGATTACATTTGACCACTTCCATTATAGAAGAGGCAGTGATTTGTGCTATCTGTAAAAGATGCATACTCTGGACATAGGTTTCCCCTTCTCCTCATGCAAAGCTTCTTCCAAAACTACCATCCATGGACTTAATGGCTTATCCTCTTCCATGGTATTCAACATAGCACTGCTTCTGAAGAAACCCACTTCATAGCAAATGATGAGTGAGAATGGACACATGCTTTTGGAATTCATTAGTCTTACCATGTTCCATATCATCCTGAAGCAGCTGGATTGATAGAATGGTGGAATAGTGTCATCTAGGTGGCAATACCTTGCAGGGCTGGGGAAATGTCTCCAGGAAGCTGTGTGTGCTCTAAATCAGTGTTCACTCTATGGTGCTGTTTCTTCCATGGCCAGGATGCACTGCCAAGATCAAGGTGAGGAAAAGGGTGTGGCACAACTCACTATTACCTCTACTAGTCCACTAGGAAAATTTTTGTTTTCATCCCTACAACCTTATGCTTTGCTGATCTACAGTCCTTAGTTCCAAAAGGAGCACTGCTTCTACCAGGGAACAAAACAAAAATTCTATTGAGCTGGATATTAAGACTGCCTTCTGGCCACTTTGGGCTCCTCATGGCTCTGAATCAATAAGCAAGAAGGAAAACACTGTAGTGGCTGGAGTTATTGATCCTTATTTTCAAGAGGAAATAGAACTGTACCTATACAATGGAAAAGAAGAATTTTCCAGGAATACAGGAGATCTTCTAGGGTGCCTCTTAGTACTACCATGCCCTTTGATTAAAGTCAAAGGAAAATTGTAACAACCCAATCCAGACACGATTAACAATGGCCCAGAATCTTCTGGAATGAAAGTTTGGGTCACCCCACCAGGCAAAGAACAATGTCCAGCTGAGGTGCTTGCTGATGGCCAAGAGAACCTGAATGGTTAGTGGAAGAAGGAGTGATAAATATGAACTTTGAAACATGTGATCAGTAAGAGAAATGAGTTCTATAATGTTCATGGATAATTCTTCCGTGTTTTGTTATGAGTATATTTGTATCTGTACATAAACAGATATCTTTATTTTATTCCCTAATCTTTCCCCTTATAGTATGATATAAGTTGTATTAGATTCATGCAATAGTATTTAAGGATTTCAGAAGAGATAGTATTATTCATGAACTTACAACCTATCCTGGAGGAATTTAATGTGATTCCAGTTTCCAGTTGCAAGCAGGACAGTTGAATATCGTTAGGTGGGAAATACATCTATATATCTATATATTTGTAATTGTATTTATTTAGAGATTAAGTATGCTTTAAGGAAATGTATATGGCTTCCAAACTGACAAGGAGTGGACACTGATGAGAAGGTCAGTATGTCAACTCAGCCAGGTAATCATGGTCAGGTGTTTGGTCAAGCAAGCACTGGGATAATTGCAATACAAGGGCATTTCATAGACTTTAATCATCTGTGAGTTGATTACATATATGGCTGATAACATCTAAAATCAAGTGAGGACATCTTCAGCAATGAGTGACATCTCACCCAATTAGTTGAAGACCTTAAAGGACAAGTGATTTTGGCAGTCAGAGAGAGAAGTCCCATCTCTACTTGAAAGTCAGGCAGACAGTCTCCTGGAGAACTCATTGAGGACCTTCATTGGAGTCCCCGCCTTGCAGCCTGCCCTACAGAATTTGAATTTGTGCATCCCCATATTTATGTGAGACAATTTTATAAAATCTCATATTATTTACAAATATATCCCATTGGTTCAATTCCCTATAGAACCCTGATTAATACACCTACATTCATGCACAGATGTTATTTGTTATGTATCTCACTTGACTAAAATAAATAACTAGGTTGCAGTATGCTGCATGTAAGGCTGTGTTCCTGAAATAGTAAGATGATAAGTGATTTCCCAAAACAATGAGATCTAAATTGGCAAAGTACAGTTGGGGACCCTGAGCCTGAGCTGTTTTGACCTGCCCCCATCACAAAGGAGTGATATTTCAAGAATGGGGCTAAAGCAGATATTACTTGGGTAATTGTGGTGGTCAGAGGTGAGGGTGCACATACGTTATCACTTTCTGGTCCCTGATGGGTACTGATAACACTAATATAACAGTGAAGATAACAGAAAATGGTTGTCTCTCTGTTCCTAGAACAAATTTTGAAAATAATATTTCTGCTATAAGCCTGAATTTTTTTATAAGACTGAAGCCCTTTTGGTAGGGTCAAATCCTCAGGATTACAGGACAGAAGAGGGTGGATTTGTGTTAGGCTTTCTCACTACTGACTTCTAGGACCTCAGCCACAGTCCTAGGATTCAGTGACACAGGACTCGGTTCATTTTTCAAGAAGGCTGATTTCCAGGCATGGAGTATCCCCCTAGTCATTTTGAGATCATCCCTACTGCAAAGATATAAAACTATGTTGATGTATTGCCAAAGACCTGCATGTCATTTCCCTTGATGTAGTGGAAACAATTTTAACATTATCCACATTCACTGGCATTGAGAGAGAAAGCAGGAATTGGACACTTATGAGATTCTAAATTTTTCAGGTAGAAAGGATCCATGAATGGATTGCTAGCACCCCTGTAACAAAGCATCACTAATTGGATGGCTTAACACAATGAATATCTATCATCTTACAGTTTTGGAGGCTATGAATCTTATGACTTTAGGGGAGAATCCTTCCCATCCTCCTTTTACTCACTGGTGCTTTGCCCAAAATCACTGGGCTTCAATTCCTAACTCAGTCATCAAATGGAACCCTCAAGTCTGTCTGTGTACAATTCTCTCCTTAATACAAGGACACCAGTTATGTTGAATCGGGGCTTATGTAATCCACTTTAACCATATCCTATCTAAAAACATCTTCAAATACCTCATTTCCAAGCAAAGTCATATTCAATAAACCAGCTGTTAGGATTTGAGCATGTCTTATTGGGAGACAGAATTCAATCTTTAACACTGATACAAAATACTGGCAAGCTAAGGATATTCCATTGGTTGCCTGGGTTTGTAGTTCATAGGAAGGCTTATGTTCCTTAAAGACCCTCCTATAGGAGAGAGCCTTGAGGTGCAGGGTGCCCTGCAGACCCAGCTGTGAACAGGGAATAAAGTGGTGTAGACACCTGCTAGGAGTGATAAAAAATAATCTGCATTGCAGGTTGACTGGGACAATTTCAAATTTAAAATAACTAGTGAATATACATCTTATAAATGGCCTTTCAAATAAAGTTTTATGCAAGTTAAGTGAGTCACTCAAGTCATTTTGAATTATGATCCATATTGAATTGGACCCACTTTGTCTGAATTCACTGTGTTTGATTCATTTGCCTACCACCTGAAAATTTCAGAATATCCAATAAAAACCAGCCAATAGAGGAAATAAAATTTCTGAATTTTTATTAGGGAGATTAGAGGACCCTGTATTTGCACTGGGTATTTGATAAACTTGTATATCCATGAGCATAGAAACACATGCAATACATTCCCTAAGTCATCTTTGTTCCTTTGCTACATCCAGTTCCCTTATCAGCAACTTCTGTGAGATCCATGTCCTGGAAAGAAAAATTCCTCTACTTGGAAAAGTGGGACCTCATGAAGGGGACTGAGTTCTCTTAGGGCCAGCTAACATTTCCTCACAGAGAAGTCACAGAGGCTAGAAATTTCCATGGCCCCTTTGACCTTTACATACAAATGTAACTCCCACATGCCTATCACAAAATCAGTCAATTGTTGAAAGCACAGCACACTTAAATTCAGGACCCTCTCAACCAGGAAAATATTTAATGCAAGTCATTGGTCACATCCACAGGAACATGAAACCTGAATTGTTCTTCCTCTTTCTGGTGGCAGCTCCTAGATGATAGTGTCTCAGAGATTCAGGCATAAAGGTAATATGGAACTACCTCAGAGCACAGGAATCATTGTGTTTTTTTAAATTTACACACATAATGTGTAAAATTCATACACATTTATATATGTTAATTTTACTTCACACTGATCTTCTGGATTACACTGGAAATAAGAAAAATTTTGTTGTTTTCAACTGACACTTTAATCTTGGCAGTTAATCTTAGAATTAATTAATCCCTTAGAGGATTAATTCTCTGTCCCGTGCGCAGCCAAAATATATTAATGCTACTACATCTAATAATAATAATAATAATAATGTGGAAATTACAGGGTTCTTTAATCATCATAAGCACAGATTTTTTTATGGTGGAATTATTTTATTTGAATTGAAAATTAAGCCCCCAATTTCTTTTCCCAGATTGTGGTCATGTATACTCCTTCTTGCCCAGGCTACTCAAAGGCTTTGTTCCCTGTGCTTAGCTCCTTGGTATATACATATATATGTTGTTAATTACATTAGGGGAAGGATTGTGAACAAGAAGTTAAAGTATAATGTGATTGTCTTGGGCATGCAGGAGCAGGCACATAAAGGATTTAGATGTCGGCCTGCTTAGGGATCTCTTTTGCCTCAGAAAAGTAATATTATCTTAGGCTGTGTAAGGAAAACATTCTTGGTGAATTTTGCCTCTAGCACATAACTCTGTCTTTGCTGGTTCTTTATCTTATCTGTACATTAATTACATGTCCTTGCTTAGCATTACATGAATAGCAATATCATTCAGAACAGGTTGTTTTGCAGACATCATGTCTCTCTTCAGGGGAGCTGGCCACTTCCTCATGGACAGGCACTGTTGTCTTGGAATACCTTAATCACTCATGAGTTACAAAATTGGCAGGAGATCAGAAGTTTCAGAAACCCTTAAAAAGGGCAGCCCCTAGATTGCCAATCAAAGTATCACCTAGGAGGGTATGCTCTGCCTGGTACCATGATTCTGATTGGGGACTCTGGCTGGCTGTTGAATGGGACTTCCCATCCTCATGGAAGGCCAGATGTTGAGTTTTCCCCCAGTCTGGTGAGTTATTGTACATATACTCTCTCCCTCTCTTCCTCTGTACTATCTAATTGCTTTATTGCATTATCTTGTGAACAAGCAATAACTGTCATCATTTAACTGTTTACTAGTATTGGATCATCTACATATCAATTATCAAATAAATTGGTAGTTTTGTGTGTTGAGTCTCTGCCTGCCCTTTCTTTAGCAAAACATTTTTGGTGTAGTCAACAGGGTTTGAGTACAATTACATTATCAGGATGCCTTTTTTCTAACACTCTCTGATAATGGATGGAAAACATGTTAAACCATTTGTTTGAGGAAAGGTTAAATCATAAATACTATATCCCATACAGGCAGAAATCCTAAATAAGGCCCTTGTCAGTGAAATTATGCTTGAAAGAAAACATTCTGTTAAGGAGTTGGCTGGGATAGGAGTTGGCTGGGATAGCATGCAAACCCCCTGCTGCCTACATGATGATGTGTGTATAGGCTAGTAGGAGCTGATAGAATTAAACCACTGGAAGAGTAAGAAAACTTGGCAGCATTGGTGTTCTCAGTTTTGTTTCCATGCAGATTCTGGTTGGGCTTGTATACCCAAATTGATAAAATTAGTGCAGAATTTTTATCACAGTGTTATAAGGAACTTTCAGTTTTGAATCAATAGCTTACACCTGAGCTTCGAGTCCAAGTGTACTCCTAGAGAATAGTAATCCAAAATATAAATGTTAAATGTCTGTCTAAACTGCTAAATTACAGATTATCTGCATTTATACTGCTCAAGTAATCCTAACTTGTTCATGAGTACTAATAATAGTGTTTCCAAGTACAAGCTTGCATATTATGGCAAGACAGATTGCAGAAGAAACCTTAAAAGCAGTAAAATCAGAGATGTGAAGTGATAGGCTTTTAGACAGCCATACCAAAGGAGTAAGAATTATGAGTCAAATTATGAGCTTTATATTTCTGTTGGTGTGTCTCAACTCTTTTTGTGTTTTTCTGTTTGTTCAGTGTCAGTGCATATTTTGATAGCTCTAGATGGTAATATTAAACTGATAAATAAAAATTCTTAAAAGAGCCCTATCCAAATGGCAAAAAAAATTTGTTTGCCTAAATTTAAATGAATAGTTTATTTTTCTTCACAGAACAGGATAAGGAATGTGAAACTTAAGTGGATATTAAAAGAAGTAAAATGTTTTTTGACGTGTTGACTAAAATTTGATGTTTATTTATAGAAATGTATTTTGTCTTAAGATAAGATGGCTGGTTTTTCATAAAAGCAGAATGGAAGAATATAGGCCAAAATTTGAAAGCATATGGCAAGTTGTAGAAAGTATTGCAGAAGGTAGCATTAAGTAAGGGAATGTGTTCTGTGAAGATGAAATTTGTCTTAAGATGAAGTAACTATAGTCTATGTGATTATGAATAGATATAAGTTTGTAGAAGCATTGTTGAAACGGAAATATTTAAATTGTTAATTCCAGGAAATCATTACTAAACAGAACCTGAATTGACAATAATATCAAAAAGTAAATTCATAACAGAAAAACCTGTCAGAGGCCACCTCACTCTGCATATTAAAGTGGTGGTAGAGAGAAAATAATCTTGATTCCATTGGGAATCTTAGATTTTCATAAAATAATGGAGAAAGTAGTTTTTCCTGTAGTGTTAAAATACCTGCTAATTAATGTAATCATAGTAATTGTATGTTGTAAGAGGTTTGTTTTTTTTTCAAATATCACTTTAGTAAATTATATATGTAGGGTGAATGGAATGTGTTTTTATTATTAAGGAAACAAAATAATTTTGTCTTAAGAGAAAATGAATGATTATTAAGAAAGAATAAAATGTGGGACAAAATCTTAATGAATACAGAAAGTGCAGAAGGTTCATAGAAAAGGAATTTTTTATGATTAAAGTTGCGTAAGATTTGATGGGTTTATCTGTAAAGATTTAAAGGCTTTCATATTAAATAGTATAATAATGTAAAACTAAAATTTTGTTCTTTTTCTGTTAATATGACAAAGTTTCTTAAGCTAAGAAAAACAAGTCTTATCACCTTTAAAAGAACATAATGTTTAAACCTGCTTTCTCAAAGTGAAATCCTGAAAAGTATCTTTTTATTTCAAATTATTACACTTTCATCTTGAAAAAAAGAAAACAATAAAATAGTTGAGTTCATTTAATATGTTATAAGTTGAATGGAAAGTGTTTAAACGTGTTGTAAAATTTAAAGGGATTCTTTAACCCTCTGTTAATTAAAGTTGTATGAGTAAATGTTCATATGACTACTTAAATAGTGATTAAAATTCCTGGAAATTTAAAAATGTTTTGGCATAATATTAGATAAAAGTTGTTAATTGTGATTTTAGTTCTTTAAAAAATAGTATGCATCAACAGAAACAACCTCTCATCATAAAATAAAGTAATACCACTATTGTATGCAGCAGTCCTCTTAAGCAGGTCAAGATAGCCCACATTCACTTTCAT
Organism: Cabassous unicinctus; assembly: GCA_029593785.1. Lineage (NCBI taxonomy): Eukaryota > Metazoa > Chordata > Mammalia > Cingulata > Chlamyphoridae > Cabassous > Cabassous unicinctus. Next base: position 23,203 of record JAQZBX010033827.1, read on the forward strand.
GTGAAAAAGCCAATGGTGGATTTTACAGTGCTTCCCCAAGGTTGTGTGCATAACCCAATCATCTTTCCTGGCCTGGGGGCAAAGAATCTGGCTGCATGGAAGAAAACTGTGGCTGTAACCATATTTCATTATGTTGATGATATTATGTTAACCAATAATACATTTTTCAGAATTTAAAGAACCATTAGAGACAACTGTATCTTACCTTAAGAGCCTGGCATGGGCAAACAATTGGGACAAGTTGCAAGGTCCCTACTGTGCTGTCAAACTCTTAAGTGCCATTAAAGTAAAATGTTTTAATGGCCTTTCTGGGGTTTTTGGGGACCCTTCTGAGGACCCTTCATCCCTCATTTAGCTCAGATATTAAATTCATTTTATGTGTTAATAAGAAAGTTAATGCATGGGAGTAGGAGGATCTCCAGCAGGTTGTATTTAAAGAGGCAAAGAGGACAATGGCACAAGCTTAAACAATAAGGGGGTTGGACACTGACTTACCCTGTTAATTGGGTGTGGCCAGCACCAATATTGGCTTTGGGTGGGGTTTGTGGCAAAGGATACCTTCTAAATGAATACCCCTTGAGTTTTGGTCACAGTTGTGGAAAGGGGCCAAAGTACAATATAGCCCCTTAGAAAAGTAACTATGTGCAGCATACTAAGCCCTGTTGCACATGAAGGGCTTAACCCAATAGTGTCCAGTAGCTCTGAAGACTGACATCCCTATCCAAGAGTGGATAGAAAATACTAAAAATGAGTCAGGGACAATGGACTAACATGGCCTGCCCTCTGCGGGGGAGAAATCTGTGGAAGGACATCTGGGATGCCTGCCAACAGTGGCAAGTAACTGTCTATCATGTTCCTGCTCACTCCTGTAACACCCCTCTCAGGACTGTTGAGGAAGATACCCTCACAAAGATGCAGAGCCATACCACTGAGACATAAGAAGCAGCAAAGTGGCTCCACCAGAAAGGCAAACATCATGGGCACCAGAACTTGTGCAACCTAGCCCAGCACTTCCAGCTGCCTGTTACTCACCAGCTCATGGACATCACTCATGAGTGTCCTTCATGATCACTACAGTGACTGTGACATAGGTCCCCTCCTGCTCTTGGAAGAGGCAAGCTATGCTTTCACTGCTGCAGACATTGCATCAGGACTCTTGTAACCTGCCAGCTACTATTTGCTGCCTAGAAAATGTAAATGCCCTATAGAGGATGCCACCTCAAATTAACAGAGATGGAGAAACTCTTAAACTATGAACCAGGTATTGTTAGGACCTTTTATTTTAAAAGCTGATGAAATTAATGGCCTTTTAATGAAACAGATAAAGTACAATAAGAATCCTTAAAACAATGGACTAAGTTTAAATTCAGTACTGTGGGCTGTAGCCACAGCTCCAGTTAAGATGTTAACAGCAGAACCAATGCAGGCATTGAAATTATGAGTTAAAGTGCCCACAGCCCAAATAGGAAAGTAGTAATAATTTGTTGTTGCCTATGCCACAAATTATATAAAATGTTCAAAAAAAAAAAAGAGAGATCGTTTTGATCATTTACTGGCCTATATAGCCTTGCTGGTTAAGAATCTTAAACTCATGGGGAATAAGAGTCAACCAAAACTGTCGTAATGTCACTCAAGCTGTCCAACACATAACACATCAAATCCAACACATACATAATTTAGCTACTGACCCTTTATCTGATTGGTTTGCTCAACTGTCTTGGCCTTGAAAGAGTTTATTCATTGGATGTCGGCTAGTAGAAAGTCTTATTATTGTTTGTTGTTGCATAATCTACTGTAGTTATGGATTATGTATAAAATGCTTAAATACTAATCAGAGCTCTCATAATGCAACACATTGTGTACTTAGGGGATTTCATGACTTGTAATTCACACAAAAATATATATTGTTGAATGTATATGTAAATCAATTGTTTTAAGTTTGAACAATCCTGGGACTGAATGTATTGGGGAAATATTTAGTGAGTATTTTTCAGGATGGGTACTATGTTTCTTAATTCTGTAT
>JAQZBX010033828.1:0-10636 GCA_029593785.1 Cabassous unicinctus
CTTTTTTTTTTTTTAATTAGGTGCTGCTAGCTTGTCTCTTCTTTGATGTGCTTTTCTTCAGTGATTTCCCATTCTCTGTCTATATTGATTTTGCCTCCCAAGCTATCTATTCCCCTTCCTTCATCTTTCTGCCTTCTGCTTTCTGTTATAGTTCTTACACACCATGTTTTTTCCTTATCCCACAACTTAAGGGTATCAATTTCTTTTCTATCTATTCTGTTTTCTTCTTTTTTTATTAATATTAACTTTTTACTTTCACCCCATTCTTCACTCTTTCTCTCCCTCCTCATCATTCTACCTTCTAAATCATTGTATATATATTCTGCTATTTGGTTTCCCAGTCCATTGTAGGTACTCCACTTTTTTTCTTATTATGCTACACTACCTACATGAGTTAAATATTCATTTCACTAAGTCTTATTTGGCCCCTCTTCTAACTTTTATCAATATTACTATTATCCTTCTTCCTTTCTCACATCTTTGATTTCCTCTGGCCCTAATCTTTTGACTTCAAGAGAACATAGAAAGAAGCAAGAAAATAAAATGAGAAGAAAAAGTGTCAAAGAGAAAACTGAACACACGAACAGAACCAAGAGCTCTATAAAACTCTAGGGCAGAGAGAGAAGCTAATCAACTGAATAAACCCATCAAGATAAAATGATGACTAGAGGGCAAACAAAAATTACAGACCACACTGAGAAACAGGAAGACACTGACCAGTTCAAGGAAAAAAATAAAAACCAGGAAGAGATGCAGAACATCGAACAACTAATAAAAGCTTTCCAAACAAATATCATGGACCAACAAAATGCAGTGAAGGAAGAGATTAAGAATATAAAGAAGAAACTGGGAGAACATACTGAAGAAACTGTAAACATATGCAAAAAGATAATGGATATGATGGTGATGAATGGCACAATCCAAGAAATCAAAAAGACACTGGATTCACATAAGAGCAGATTTGAACAGGCAGGAGAAAGAATTAGTGAGGTGGAAAACAATACATTTGAAATCAAACAGATAGTAGAACAGATAGACAAAAAGATAGAAAAAATCCAGCAGGGACTCAGGGATTTAACTAACAACTCAAAACACGCAAATATATGCATTTTGGGCATCCCAGAAGGAGAAGAGAAGGGAAAGGGAACAGAAGGAATGTTGAAGGAAATAATGACTGAAAACTTCATAACGCTATTGAGAGAGATGGATGTGCAGATCCAGGAAGCACAGCACACCCCAAACAGTATAAATCCCAACAGGCCAACTCCAAGACAAATAATTGTCAAAATGTCCAATGCTCAAGACAAATAGAAAATACTCAAGGCAGCAAGAGAAAAGAGAACCACCACATACAAGGGAAGCACAATAAGACTAAGTGCTGATTTCTCATCTGAAACCATGGAAGCAACAAGACAGTGGTATGACATAGTCAAAGTACTAAAAGAAAAAAACTTCAAGCCACAATTTCTCTATCCAGCAAAACTGGCATTCAAAAATGATGGAGAGTTCAAAATATTCACAGATAAACAAAAATTAAGAGAGTATGTCAATAAGAAACCTGCACTTCAAGAAAGACTAAAGCAAGTTCTACAAGTTGAAAGGAAAAAACAAGGGAGAGAGAGTTGGAGGAGAGTGTAAAAACAACTAAAAACAGAAAAACAGAAACAAAACAACATATAACATACATAAACCAAAAGGAAATATGGCTGACATAAAAAAGTCATTGTGAGTAATAACACTGAATGTAAATGGATTAAATTCACCACTCAAGAGACACAGATTGGCAGAATGGATAAGGAAATATGATCCATCTATATGCTGTCTATAAGAAACCCACCTTTGACCCAGGGATTCAAGGAGGTTGAAAGTGAATGGCTGGAAAACAATTTTACGAGCTAACAATAGCCAAAAAAGAGCAGGAGCAGCTATTCTAATATCAGAAAAAATAGACTTTAAATGGAAAACTAGTGTAAGAGACAAAGATGGACATTATATATTAGTAAAAGGGGTACTCTCTCAAAAAGAGAGAACAATCATAAACATTTATGCACCTAATCAAGGCGCCTCAAAATCCATGAGGAAACTCTGGAAAAGCTAAGTGAAGAAATAAATGACTCTACAATTATAGCAGGGAACTTTAATACACCATTATCATCATTAGACAGAACATCTACACAGAGAATCAATAAAGAAACAAAAGCTCTAAACAATACATTAGAGGACCTGGACTTAAAACACATATACAGAACACGACACCCAAATACAGCAAGATTTACATTCTTCTCGAGAGCACATGGATCATACTCCAAGATAGACCATATGCTAGGCCACAGAACAACTCTCAATGAATTCAGAAAGATTGAGATTATACAAAGTAATTTCTCTGACCACAATGGAATGAAATTGGAAATCACTAAGGGCCAGAGGAACAGGTTAAGCACAAGGATATGGAAATTAAACAACACACTCTTAGACAAACAATAGGTCAAGGAGGAAATCTCAAAAAAGTCAGTAACTACCTTGAAATTAATGAAAACGACAACACAACATATCAAAACCTATGGGATGCAGTGAAAGCTGTCCTGAGAGAGAAGTTCATAGCCATAAATACATATACTAAAAAAAAAGAAAGAGCTAAAATTGAACACCTAACTGCACACTTGGAGGAATTGGAAAAACAACAACAAACTAAATCTAAAGGAAGCACAAATAAGGAAATAACCGAGATTAGAACAGAATTAAAAGAAATAGAGAATAAGAAAGCACTAGAAAAAATAAACAAAACCAAGAGGTGGTTCTTCGAGAAGATCAATAAAATGGATGAAGCCTTAGCCAGACTAACAAAGAAAAAGAGAGAGCAGATGCAAATACACAAAACAATGAATAAGTAAGGGGATATCACTACTGACCCCACAGAAATAAACACTATCCTAAGAGGATACTTTGAAAAATTATATGCCTACCAGAATGAGAATTTACAGGAAATGGACAAATTTCTAGAAACTCACAAACAGCCTACATTGTTGAAAGAAGAAATTGATGAACTCAACAGTCCAATTACAAATAAGAGATAGACTCAATCATCAAAAACCTCCCATGTAAGAAGAGCCCAGGATTAGACGGTTTCACAGCTGAATGCTACCAAACATTCCAGAAAGAGCTAACACCAATTCTGTTTAAGCTCTTCCAAAAAATAGAAGTAGAAGGAATATTGACTAACTCATTCTACGATGCCAACATTACTCTAATAACAAAACCAAACAAAGATACCACAAGAAAGGAAAATTACAGACCTATTTCTCTAATTAACCTAGATGCTAAAATCCTCAAAAAAATACTTGCTAATCACATTCAACAAGACATCAAAAGGATTACACACCATGACCAAGTGGGTTTCATCCCAGGTATGCAAGGATGGTTCAATATAAGAAAATCAATCAATGTAATACCCCACATAAACAGATTGAAAGAAAAAAATCACATGATTATCTCTATAGATGCAGAAAAAGCATTCGACAAAATATAGCACTCTTTCCTGATAAAAATGCTGCAAAAGATAGAACTAGAAGGAAACTTTCTGAATATGATAAAGGGTATATATGAAAAACTCAAAGCTAACATCATCTTCAATGGTGAAATCCTAAAAGCCTTCCCTCTGAGATTGGGAACAAGACAAGGAAACCCACTATCAACACTCCTATTTAACATTGCCTTAGAAGTACTTGCTAGAGCACTGAGGCAAGAAAAGGATATAAAAAGGCATCCAGATTGGAAAAGAAGAAGTAAAAATTTCATTATTTGCAGGCGACATGATCCTATACTTAGAAAGCCCTGACAAATCTACAGCAAAGCTTCTAGAACTTATAAAGGATTTCAGTAATGTTGCAGGCTATAAGATCAATGTTCAAAAATCAGTAGCATTTCTGTACACTAATCATGAGCAAGCTGAGGAGGAAATTTTAAAAAATACCATTTACAATAGTAACCTAAAGAATCAAATACCTAGTAATAAATTTAACTAAAGATGTAAAGAGCTTATATACAGAACACTACACAAAACTGTCAAAGGAAATCAAAGAAGACTTACATAAATGGAAGAATATTCCCTGTTCATGGATAGGAAGACTAAACATCATCAAGATGTCTATCCTACCCAAACTAATCTACAGATTTAATGCAATCCCAATAAAAATCAACACTCTATTTTTTAAGGAACTGGAAAAACTAACTACAAAATATATTTGGAAAGGTAAGAGGCCCCAAATATGCCAAAGACATATTGAAAAAGAAAAATGAAGTTGGAGGTATCACAGTACCTGACTTTAAAACATACTACAAAGCTACAGTGATCGAAACTGCATGGTATTGGCACAAGAATAGACGTACTGACCAATGGAACCGAATTGAGTGTTCTGATATAGATCCTCGCATATGCAATCATCTGATATTCGACAAGGCCACCAAGCCCACTCAGTTGGGAGAGAAGGGCCTCTTTAACAAGTGGTGTTTGGAAAACAGGATTTCCATATCCAAAAGAATGAGAGAGGAATACCAACCCACACCTCATACAAAAATCAACTCAAGATGGTTCAAAGACCTAAGTATAAGAGCCAAAACCATAAAGACCTTGGAAGATAATGTAGGGAAGCATCTACATAACCTTGTAATAGGGAATGGTTTCATGAACTTCACACCCAAAGCACAAGTAGCAACAGAAAAAATAGATGGGATCTGCTCAAAATTAAAAACATCTGCACCTCAAAGGAAGTTATTAAGAAAATAAAAAGGCAGCCTACCCAATGGGAGAAAGTATTTGGCAACCTTATATCTGATAGGAGCCAAATATCCTGCAAATATAAAAAAATCCTACACCTCAAAAATAAAAAGACAAACAACCCATTTAAAAAATGGGCAAGTGACCTGAAAAAACACTTCTACAAGGAAGAAATATAAATGGCTAAAAAGCACCTGCAAAAATGCTCGACATCGCTAGTTATTAGGGAAATGCAAATCAAACCTACAATGAGATACCATCTTACACCCTTCAGAATGGCAGCTATTAAAAAAACAGCAGAATGTAAGTGTTGGAGAGAATGGGGAGGAATATGAACACTCATTCACTGATGGTGGGATTGTGGAATAGTCTAGCCACTGTGGAGGACAGTTTGGCAGTTCCTCAGAAAACTAACAATAGATCTTCCATATGATCCAGTGATTCCACTGCTGGGTATATTCCCAGAAGAAATGAAAGCAAAGACATGAACAGATATATGCACACCAATGTTCATACCAGCATTGTTCACAATTGCCAAAAGTTGGAATCAGCCCCAGTGCCCATCAACAGATGAATGGATAAACAAAATGTGGAACATACATACAATGGAATATTACTCAGCTGTAAGAAGGAATAAAGTACTAACACACAGAATAACATGGATGAATCTTGAAGACCTTATGTTGAGTGAAGCAAGCCAGGCATTGAAGGATGAACAGTATATGACCTCACTGATTTGAATTGAGGAATGTGAGCCGTCTCTGAGAACCGTTGTCTGAAAGATAGGTTAACAAGGGAGAGAAAGAGAAGAGTAGGCTGTGAGCCATCACCCATATGGACATAATCTATGGTAAAGTGATAGAGTATAGTTGCATATTGAAGGATAGGACAGATGGGTAGTGATATTACTGGGTTTGGTGGTGCAGGGTTGACAGTTGGGTAGATTAGGAAGGGAAGGTTAGAATACCCAGGGCATGTAACTATGAATGTTGTCATCCAATGAGTCAAGACAAGGGAGTGTCATGTGCCCCAGGGGAATGGGGAGGAAGGAACAGAACAGATCAAACAGGGGGTATTTAGTGGTCATGGGATATGTTTTTCATTACCTTACAGTAATGGACACAGGACATGGTAAATATCATCAAAAATTATTAAACTGTACCATCTAAATTGTAAACTATACTGTAAACCATTGACAATGTTTAGTAGCTATGTTTCACTATCTGTATAACAGTTATAACAATGCTATCATCCACACACACTCAAAAATGTTTCAATATGGGGTGAGGAAAGGGGAAAGAAGTTGGGTATATGAGAGTCTCTAGTATTCTGTGTGTGACTTTGCTGTGACCTAAAACTTCTTTGAAAATTAAACAAAAATTTGGGAGACACTGGGGAATGAGAGGGGGAAGGTGCCACAGTACAGACTGGACACCTGATAATGCAGTGATAAAAGAGAAAAATAATAATAATTTTTTAAAAAAATTATTTTGTTTTTTTTCCCACTTTTTGAATGTCCCAATCTGTTAATTAATTTTATTTTTAGTTTTTTTTCCTGAGTTTCCATGTATTTTATCTCTTTCATTCAAGTTTATCATTATTATTTCATTTTCCTATTAATTGTATTTGGTTATTATACGGGCTTCATCTTCAAGGGAGGTTTAGATCACAGAAGGGTTACTATGGGGGCTGCAAAGGATCATTGGTGGGGGGTGTCCGGGATGGGGAATTCATGGGAGGAAGTTCATCTGAATATAAATGAAAGATATATAAAATTGTTCAAATGATCAAGGGATGGGGCATGGTCACGGTGGGTAGACAATCACTCAATAAATGAGGTAATACTGAATTCCCACCCTGGAGAGCTCTCCCAAATTCTCCAAGGAAACAGAAACAGTCCCCCAAGTGCAGGGACAGTGTCTGGCAAAGGAGGAGAGTCCACTGATGGGTTCTTGTTATTGATGACTAGCCTTATGAGTCTTTGCTCTTGTAATTGAAACTTAGCCTACTGTTATGGGGTGCCTAAGGGTTGCCACCTGAGAGCTTCCTTGTTACTCAAATGTGGCCTCTTTCTAAGCCAAACTCAGTATATGAATGCATTACCTTCCCCCCAGCGTGGGACATGACTCCCGGGGTTGAGGCTCCCTGGCAACGAGGGATTAATAGCAAGTGCCAACTGGCAACACGACTGGAAAAAGACCTTGAATAAAAGGGGGAAAAGGTAAAGACAAATGAGTTCATGTGGCTAAGAGCCTTCAAAGTGAGTCGGGAGTTCATCCCAGAGGTAACACTTACACACACCTCAGTAGGATCTCATAGATCACAAAAGTGGATATCACCCCACACAAAGAGCCTCCTGAGGGCTCTGGAGACACCCGGGTCCTATATAAGGGGGGATAGCCCCAGAGATTGACATCTTATCAGTGGGCTATACTTTGGAATCTGTGCTCCTGAGAGTGACAGAGTTGGACTCAAATAAGTCCTCCCTGCACATGGTCATCTGTCACGTCTATTCAAACCTATATGTGATGCTAGAGTTTGTAGGTGTACTTCAGGAGACTGGAGCCTCTGGCCTACCTATGTGCCAGCTGTGCCTGGAATCTCGGTGGAGCTGCTGCTCCTACTCTAGAGCTCAATGGACTCACCCAAGTTACCTGGTGAGGAGACGATGATGGACAACGGCATCCCAGGGAATGGAGAGAGCCTGCAGCTGCAGGCAGGATAATCCCATCCACCATATCCATGGGATATAAGCCCACTCTCACTTGGAGGCGGAGTGGACATCACCATCCCAGTCCCCTCAGGATTGGAGGAAGAACTATGGAGTAGAATGGACTTCATGGTTTTCTGTTGTAGACATATTGTGATTCAAGCAATGGAAGAAATTATAACAGTGAGGTGGAGCCAGTGGCCACTAGAAGCTTTCGGGGCAGGGAGGGGAAGGGCAGTTGTAATACTGGGGCTTTATCAGGACTTGGGGGTTGCCCTGAGTGATGTTGCGGCAACAGATATAGGCCATTTTACATCAGCATATACCATGAAGAACTGTGTGGGAGAGAGTGTGGTCTACGATGTGAACTGTGGTCAATGCTTAGTGGCAAAGCTCTAGGATGTGTATATCCTTTGCAGGTGATGTGCCACACTAATGAAAGATGTTTATGTGGGATGTTATGGGAGGTGTGGGAGGTGGGGAACATGGGAATCCCTGTAATTTTTGTGTAACTTTTATATAATCTAAGCATCTTTTAAAATATGTAAAAATATATATATAACTTTTATGTAAGCCAAAAAAATATAAATAAAACACTTAGAAATCTCAGAAATGCTGATGTCAAATATTCTCCCTATGCTATGGTTAAGATCTCCAAGAAATTGATACTCTCCATTCTTCTTAAAAAAAAAATAGAAAGAAATATTGGTTTCTGTCCCTGCTGAATATGACTATCTGCTTTTGCTAATAACACTAAATTATTTCCTTTTACAAATGACTCCAAAGGCTCACATTTCCGTGTTTGGGGAAATGGTGATGTTAACTACATCCTGTATTCTCCTTCTTGCTGTATCCTTTAGTAATAAAACCTCAGTCATTTAGCCACGGAGTATCTCTGTGTGATTTTGATATGTAGTCTAGCTTTCTAATAACTGTTATTAATGCCATGTTCTTCATCCATATTTTCTATTGAGTTTTTATTCTTGTTGATTTGTAGGAAAATTATAGTCATTAAAGTATGCATAATCGTTACATTAATGATTCTCTGTTATTTATATGCTACAAATATGATATAATTAAATAAGAGTCAATGTGTAAGTTATTGTCCTGATACTCAATATGTATTATCTTGTTTAATTCTTATAAAAACCCAGTGGATGAAGTACAAATACTATTCTCATTTTATCTTAAGAAAATCGAAGCTCAGAGGTGTTAGGTAAATGTCCCAGCTTCCTTTTTATACAGTTTAAAATTATTTATTTGATAAATTTCTGTGATTTACATTTCAGCCTTTTCATTAACTGCAAAATTGAGGAAGTAATTCATAAGTGTATTGTGCTTTTTGTTTGTTTTTCATTTTTTAAATTTTTTAAAAGACACTTTGATTACAAAAATGTTACAGAGATTATATAGGGTATTCCCATATGCCCCTCTCCCCACACCTCCCACATTTTCCAACATTAGCAACATCTTTCATCAGTATGATACATTCATTGCAATTGATAAACACATTTTGGAGCATTGCCACTAAGCATGGCTTATAGTTTTGAGTGTAGTTTACAATGTCTCCCATTCGACTCTATAGGTTATGGCCAGATATATAATGGCCTGTATCTGTCATTGTAATGTCATTCAGGATGATTCCCTAGTCCTGAAAATGCCTCCTTATAACACCTGTTTTTCCCTTTCCCTAACTCCAGAACAGCCATGGGTCACTGCCTCCACATCAATGGTATTTCTTCCATTGCTAGATTCAAAATAAGTCTGTAGTAGAATGTTTGGAATTTTATTTTAGTCCATAGTTTGTTTCCCAATCCTGAGGACTGTGGGATGGTGATGCCTACTCCAGGATTAATAGATGGGGGCTTCGTTCCCATACATCTGAGAGCTGGGACTCTCTTGCTTGTAGTTGCAGGCACTCTTGGTTCCTTGGTAAGTTTTCGTACATCTTCTCCTCCTTGTTAGTTGTCCTAGGTGAGTCCATTGAACTGGAGAGTAGGTTTTGCAGCTTGGTTGATATTCAAGGCTCAGCTGGCACATGGACAGCCCAAAGATTTAATTCTCTTGGATGTACAACTATCAACTCTAGTAGTAATTATAGGTTCAGAAAGAAGGACAGAATAGTCATGCATAAGGAAACCACTACTAAGTCTAACTCAGTCACACTGAGGAGCATAAATATCAGATTAGGGCTCACTAGGAGGGACCATTTTCCTGCGCTGTCTGACCTGACTATAGTATCTGGATGGCTCTTCAATTTACCAAAGGGTTCAACACCAAACTATTTTTAAGTTGTGATTACTTTTTCCCAGTCTAAAGAAGGGTTAAGACTCATGCAGAGCCCACACATGACTGCATGGTTCTTTTGCAATCAAGAGGATTAGAGGGGATGTGTAATTTCTATAGAAAAGATGCTGGGCAGCCAATCAACAGGTGCTCCTGGTATAAAAACTTAAATATGAGGATCAGTCCTCATCTGCATTCATTTGTTAATTATTTTCTCTTAAACATACTCATTCATACCAAAAGAAAAACAATACAATGATGAATATTTAGTTAAGACCCTTCAAAGGACTCAGGAGAATCCCTAAAATTATTTTTTGAAAAACTGGAATTCTCTGATGGAGAAATCTTCCAGTGAGAGGAAAGAGTTAAAAAAAACCTTTTACTTGCATTATTATACTTGCCAAGGCAAAAGCAAATCACTGTTGTCCATGTTCTGAGGCTTTCACTGCACTTTTCACCCAGAGAACACACAGTTCTTCCCATGAAGACTGAAGGAAGGACAGCTGGGCTCCAGCCTTACGGTCTTAGGCTTGCTAATCAATCTCACCACTTTGCCTCTTTGCAGACTTCCAACTGTCTGGATATATATTTAAGTTATCTGCATGTTTAAGTAAAATATTTTTTAAAATACTTCCAAGTTTCTCTAAGAGTTGGTGCTTTAAAGCAAATAAATGCAAATAATTAGAACTTAAAATGCAGTTCTAACTTTATTTCTATCTTTGGTTGTTAAAAATAAAACCTTCAAGTGCACCACCCCAGGGTTTTCCCAAACCAATCAACAGTGTTTTGGGCAATGTTAGAGTAAGCAATGTGTCTGCCATGCTAATACAATGTGTTTTAAGAAGTCTAAGTAAAGAGTTAGGTAG
>JAQZBX010033828.1:10736-25324 GCA_029593785.1 Cabassous unicinctus
ACAAAAAACAAAGGAATACATGGAATTCTTAGGGAAACGACCCATTAAGTGTGATGAATGAGTGGTGTAACATAGTAATTATTCTCCACACTTTTAATTTTTATGCACCCCATAATATTTATATGTATTATCAGTTACACTAAATTCAACAAAAACAAAATACCCTTCGATTTGAGTAATTCCTCCCAGAAAATTGAGTACACAGAAACTGGAGTTTTTATAAAATTTTTGAGGAGGATTCATATACACCAGTTCTATCCAAGGCAGCTATAAAAATTTACATCACAAGCTATACAGAACTATAAAATTCATTTGAGTGGAGAAAGTCTGGTGTTTTTTAATGTAGCTGATGAGAACTGTAAACCCAAAGTCAGAAGCATCTCAAATAGAAAGCATTTCAGCATTCAGGCATGTTCAGCTTCTAGCGTACTGTGTCTCTGTGTCACTCAGGCAGTGGCTCACTGTGTGTCTGAAGGCAGCTGGGGCTGGGAAGCCGCAGGTGGGTTCTGTCATCATTCCTGACCCGCAGGCGGGCCAGTCTTGGGCAGCTCGTCCTTCTCGGCCGAGGCCTCGCTGTTGCCCACAGAGCCGGGCTGCCCCTGCAGCAGCTCCATGCTGAGGTCGAGGTCGGCCTCGCCTGCCATCTGGAGCACCATGTCCACCTGGCTCTGCAGCAGCGTCAGCTTCACCGTGACCTCCATCTGCTGCGCCTGAATGGCCAGCGTCTCGACTGGTGTTCGAATTTGTCCAACAGGGCTGGGATCTACTCCAGATTCACGGTTTTCAACGTCTCGTCCACCGACTTAGCTATGCCGGCCGCAGACTTGGTCATCTCGCCCGCGGTCACCGGGTCTGGACTCTGGCAGCCAAAGCGTCGACCCGCGCACTCCCTCGCAGGAATTCACCGCCTGGTTTTTCTGGCAGAAGGCGATTCCTGCATATCCTCGCAAATTTCCTCCTGCCTTTCCAATGGCCTTTTTGATCTTGGCCTTTTAAAGGGCCTTCCCCTTCCTTTCGATTTTCTTGGCACCACTGCTCACTTTTTTGGCCACGAACCTGAGGTTGAACAGGTGTTTCTTCTTGTTGGACGTGGTTGGTTGGATCCTCAGGGTGGGTGATTAGGGCCGGGTCTGCGCGGTAGGGTCCGTGGAGGATGGAGTTCCGCTCTGGTGTCTCCCCTTTGTTTTGTCCACTTCTTGGTCTCAGTTTTTTTAGAACAGTTGTGAGACTAGGATTGGAACTGAAGCTCTTGAGTTCTAGGAACACCCGCCAGGTCATCCATTCTTTTGAAATGTCACCACCTCAATTTTAACTCGTTTCCCTTGATTGAAAATCCATTATGATGACGAAACCATGACGAGCAATTTTCTTCATGTTATTTTCATTCGGGGTGTTGTTATGAAGTAATTTTCCTCCTAAAATCATTGAGACATGGTTTCAGATTTTATTAGTTAGGCTTCCTGAGCCTTGATCTCATCATTTGCACTTGTACCAAAAGGGCTTCTCTCTTGGGTGAGGGATTTGTGCTCACTGACTTGAAATTCTTCATAATTTTTCATCTGGGGACCCTGTATTTTTCTAGTCTCACCATTTATGTAGCTGATCTGTTTATTAGCTTTAGAATTTTAGATTTGCTATTTGCATCTCTAGTCCTATTAGAGTTTAGCTTACTTATGCTGTGACATAATCACCAAGAATTGGTTCTGCTGTGTCTCTGTAGTGTCAGACACCCAGCCATTCCTCACAGATGTGTAATGCCATTTCTAAATTATGCCATGTCTCCATAAATATTCAACCTGTTATCCCACATGCTACTTTGTTCCATTGATCCTTCTCTTTTTATGCCAGCAACACACTGTATATAAACTGATGACTTTATTGTGAGCCTTAATATCTTATAGGTGGGTCTAGTGCTTATTCATCTTTAGTAAAAATGCCTTGGGATATCTACTGTCATTATCACATGTCTTAGCCAAATTGTAAGGGGAAGTTTTAAAGGTTTCCTTCCACTTAATCTCCCTCAGTGTGATAACTCATTTCCCACAATGAAAAACCTGGTGTAACATTTCTCTAATTGCCAAGTATGGTTCAATCCCAATTACACCATGAGTAGTTGGGTCAAAGACTATTGGGTGTGTCTGCAGTACCAGAAGATCCACTGTAGAAGAGATTTTAACTGTGACTTTGTTTATTACATGGCCTTTGTATGCCCCTCTCACAGGTGGCCCATGATGCCTAGTCTCTAGGAGGATCAATGTCAATCAAATCAGGTGTCTAATACACCTTAAAAGATATGCATATTCCCTTTCTCCAGGGTCAAGAATCTGCAAACATGAATGCAGATTCTTGAATTGGTAGCCCAACATTTCAAAATGTATTAAAATGGTCTTGTCTGACTGTGTGATTTTCTAAATACATAAAAATACTGGCAACTCCTAGCATTTTAGAATCATTTGTCAATTACAAATACCTCGAGGTGAGGAATATCATACCTTTTAGCCATTTGCATCAGAATCATTTCAACAACTTTGACTTCATTGCTTTAAATTAGTATGTGTTTGTTGCCAGGAAAGGAAAACAATACAAAGCTTTAATGAATTCTTCCTATTTCATGAATATTACATCATATTACAATAAAACCTGTCAAAAGAGAAAACAAAAAAAGTTGGAAGGGTTTTGAAATTCATAATTTTCTATGTCCAAGCAAAACAGAAAATAATACAGTTGTTAGACAAAAGGGATTCTGTAGAGTTTTTCAAACTTCCTGCAGGCTTATGTGTTTTACAGAATTCTTTGACAGTGTGGCTAGATGAATGCCAAAAGATCTCTGGATAGAGAGGTTCCGGTATACTTTAGGTGATCCACTGGTTATTTTATTTCTGTTAATTAATGATTATAATGTCAATGGCTTTAATTAATTATTCCATTCCCTGCTTGGAGAAAAAAAAACCATGACATGCCTATGAAAAATTCTACTTAAGTCATGTGAATTACCATTTGCTTTAGAGTTGAGTAATCATAACAATAAATCAACATACTCAAAATTTAATAACAACAACAATAATATTAATAATAGTAATTTATTGCTCACATTAAAATGTGTTAATAAAGAAGGATCACACAGATAAACAGACCCAATTCTAGTCACATGAGTAATATAGGCATATTACTTTATCTGTTTTCATTCAAAAGTGCATAAGGGCAAGATGGCATCAGTTTAAGTGGATACTCACCAACTCTCTTGCAAAAGACAGCATATGGGGGACAGGATTCTGACAAAGTGAGCTGTTCTGGGAGCACACAGAGTGGGAGCCTTTGGGGCATTGATCTGGAGGGAGATGGATAGGGAGATAGATAGCACAAGATAAAACAAGAACATAGAAAACAGCAAGGAAATAGAACAAGAGGAACAAAATGTCAAAGAGAAAACTTAACACATGCACAAAACTAGCAGATAAACAAAACTCTAGAGCAGAGAGGGAAGCAAATCAACTGAATAAGCCCATCAAGATAAATGATGACCAGAGGGCAACAAAAAAATTACAAACCATACTAAGAAACAGGAAAACATGGAACAGTCCAATGAACAAGCTAAAAACCAGTAAGAGATGCAGAACATCAAACAACTAATCAGAGTTGTCCAAACAAATATCATGGACCAACTTAATGAAGTGAAGAAAGAGATTAAGGATATTAAGAAGACACTGGGAAAGCATACTGAAGAAATTGTAAACATATGTAAAAAGATAACGGATATGATGGTGATGAATGGCACAATCCAAAAAGTCAAAAAGATGCTGGAATCACATAACAGCAGATTTCAACAGGCAGAAGAAAGAATTAGTGATGTGGAACACAGTACATCTGAAATCAAACACATAGTAGAAAAGATAGATAAAAAGATAGAAAAAGGCCAGCAGGGACTTAGGGATTTAAACGACAAAACAAAATGCACAAACATATGCATTATAGGCATCCCGGAGGGAGAAGAGAAGGAAAAGGGAACAGAAGGAGTGTTAAAGGAAATAATGGCTGAAAGCTTCCCAACCCTATAGAAAGAGATGGACATACATATCCAGAAAGCACAATGCACCCCAAGCAGTATAAATCCCAACAGACCTACTCCAAGACATATACTTGTCAAAATGTCCAATGCTCAAGACAAAGAGAAAATACTCAAGGCAGCAAGAGAAAAGAGAACCATCACATACAAGGGAAGCACAATAAGATTAAGTGCTGATTTCTCATCTGAAACCATGGAGGCAAGAAGACAGTGGTATGACATAGTCAATGTAATAGAAGAAAATAACTTCCAGCCAAGAATTCTCTATCCAGAAAAGCTGGCATTCAGAAATGATGGAGAGTTAAAAATATTCACAGATAAACAGAAATTAAGAGAGTATGCTAATAAGAAACCTGCCATTCAAGAAATACTAAAGGAAGTTCTACAAGTTGAAAGGAAAAAACAGGACAGAGAGAGTTGGAGGACAGTGTAAGAACAACTAAAAAGACAAAAAGAAAATAAAAACAACATATGACATACATAAACCCAAAGAAAGTATGGCTGATGTAAGAAATTCCTTAAGAGTAATAACACTGAATGTTAAGGGATTAAAATCACCAGTCAGAGACACAGATTGGCAAAATTGATAAAGAAATATGACCCATCTACATGTTAGCTACAAGAAACCCACCTAAGAACCAGGGATACAAGGAGGCTGAAAGTGAATGGCTGGAAAACAATTTTACAAGCAAACAACAACCACAAAAGGGCAGGAGTAGCTATACTAATATCAAACAAAATAAACTTTAAATGCAAAGCTATTGTAAGAGACAAAGATGGACACTATATATTAGTAAAAGGGTTAATCTTTCAAGAAGAAAAAACAGTCATAAACATTTATGAACCTAATCAAGGTAGCCTCAAAATACATGAGGCAAATGCTAGAAAAACTAAGTGGAGTAATAGATGCCTCTACAATTATAATGGGGGTCTTTAATACACCATTATCGCCATTAGACAGAGCAAATAATCAATAAAAAAGCAAAAACTCTCAATAATACATTAGAGGATCTAGACCTAATAGACATATACAGAACGCTACACCCAAATACAGTGGGATATACATTCTCCTCAAGTGCACATGGATCATAATCCATGATAGACCACCTTCTAGGCCACAAAACAACTCTCAATGAATTCAGAAAGATTGAGATTATACAAAGTAATTTCTCTGACTCAAAGGAATGAAATTAGAAATCAGTAAGTGCCAGAGAACCACATTAGGCACAAAGATGTGCAAGTTAAACAACGTACTCTTAGACAAACTGTGGGTCAGGGAGAAAAATCTCAAAATAAATCAGTAACTATCTTAAAATGAATGAAAACGAAAACACAACATATCAAAACCTATGGGATGCAGCCAAAGCTGTACAGAGAGGGAAATTCATAGCCATAAATGTATATATCAAAAAAGAAGATAGAGCTAAAATAGAAAACTTAACTGCACACCTGTGGGAATTGTAAAAGGCAAAACAAACTAACCCAAAGGAAGTAGAAAGAAGGAAATAACAAAGATTAGAGCAGAGCCAAATAAAGTAGAAAATAAGAGAGCACTAGAAAAAATAAATAAACCAATAGCTGGCTCTTCGAGAAGATCAATAAAACTAACAAACCCTTAGCCAGACTAACAAAGAAGAAAAGGGAGCAGATGAAAATACACAAAATAAGAAATGAGGAAGGGGACATCACCACTGACCCCACAGAACTAGAGTATCATAAGAGGATACTTTGAAAAGTTATATGCCAACAAGAAGGATAATCTAGAGGAAATGGACAAATTCCTAGAAACTCACAGGCAGCCCATATTGAGGAAAGAAGAAATTGATGGACTCAACAGTCCAATTACAAGTAAAGAGATAGACTCAGTCATCAAACACCTCCCAACTAAGAAGATCCCGGGACCAGACAGTTTCACGGGTGAATTCTACCAAATATTCCAGAAAGAACGAACACCAATCCTGTTTAAGCTCTTCCAAACAATAGAAATAGAGGGAACATTGCCTAACTTATTCTATGATGCCAACATTACCCTAACACCAAAGCCAAACAAAATGCCACAAGAAAGGAAAATTACAGACCAATCTCTCTAATGAATCTAGATGCTAAAATCCTCAACAAAATACTTGCTAATCCCATTTAAAAACATATCTAATGAATTATACACCATGACCAAGTGGGTTTCATACCGAATATGCAAGGATGGTTCAACATAAGAAAATCAATCAATGTAATACAACACATAAACAGATTGAAAGAAAAAAATCACATGATCATCTCTATAGATAGAGAAAAAGCATTCAAAAAAATCCAACACCCTTTCCTGATAAAAACATTGCAAAAGATAGGAATACAAGGAAACTTTCTGAACATGATAAAGGGTATATATGAAAAACCCACAGCTAACATAATCTTCAAGGGTGAAATCATAAAAGCTTTCCCTTTAAGATTGGGAACAAGACAAGGACACCCACTATCAATGCTGCTATTTAACATTGTCTTAGAAGTACTTGCCTGAGCAGTGAGGCAAAAAAAGATATAAAAGGCATACAAATTGGAAAGGAAGAAGTAAAAATTTCACTATTTGCAGATAATATGATCTTATACATAGAAAGCCCTGAGAAATCTACAATAAAGCTTCTAGAACTTATAAAGGAGTTCAGTAAAGTTACAGGCTATAAGATCAATGCTCAAAAATGGGTAGCATTTCTCTATACCAATAATGAGCAAGCTGAGGAGGAAATCAAGAAAAAAATACCATTTACAGTAGTAACTAAAAGAATCAAATTCCTAGGAATAAATTTAACTAAAGATGTATAGGACTTATATACAGAAAACTAGACAACAGTGTTATAGGAAATCAAATAAGACTTAAATAAATGGAAGAATATTCCTTGCTCATGGATAGGAAGATTAAACATCATTAAGATGTCTATCCTACCCAATCTAATCTACAGATTTAATGCAATCCCAATAAAAATCAACACAGTATTTTTTAATGAATTAGAAAAACTAACTATAAAATTTATTTGGAAAGGTAAGAGGCCCCGAATCACCAAGGACATATTGAAAACAGAAAAATGAAATTGGAGGTGTCATACTACCTGACTTTAAAACATGCTACAAAGCTACAGTGGTCAAAACTTCATGGTATTGGCACAAGGATAGAAATACTGACCAATGGAACTGAATTGAGAGTTCTGATATAGATCCTCGCCTATACAGTCATCTGATATTCGACAAGGCCACCAAGCCCACTCAGTTGGGATAGAATGGCCTCTTCAACAGGTGGTGCTTGGAGAACTGGATATCCATATCCAAAAGAATGAGAGAGAAACACCATCTCACACCTTACACAAAAATCAACTCAAGATGGATCAAAGATCTAAATATAAGAGCCAAAACCATAAAGACCTTGGAAGTTAATGTAGGGAAGTATCTACAAGACCTTGTAATAGGAAATGGTTTCATGAACTTCAACCCAAAGCACAAGCAGCAAAAGAAAAAATAGATAAATGGGATCTCCTCAAAATTAAAAGCTTTTGCACCTTAAACGATGTATTCAAGAAAGAAAAAGGCAGCCTACAGAATGGGAGAAATATTTGGCAACCATATATCTAATAGGAGCCTTATATCCTGCATATATAAAGAAATCCTACACCTCAAACTTAAAAAGACAAACCACCCATTTTAAAAATGGGCCAGTGACCTGAAAAGACACTTCTCCAAGGAAGAAATACAAATGGCTAAAAAGCACATGAAAAGGTTCTCAACATCGCTGGCTATTAGGGAAATGCAAATTAAAACTACAATGAGATAGCATTTTACACCCACCAGAATGGTGGCTATTTAAAAAACAGTGGAGTGTTTTTTAACAGTGGAGTGTTTTTTAACAGTGGAGTGTTGGAGAGGATGTGGAGGAATGAGAAGCCTCAACCACTGCTGGTGGGAATGTAGAATGGCCCAACCATTGTGGAGGACAGTTTGGAAGTTCCTCAAAAAACTAACTATAGAACTTCGGTATGACCCATCAAATCCACTGCTGGGTATATACCCAGAAGATTTGAAAGCAAAGACAGGAACAGATATATGCACACCAATGTTCATTGCGGCATTATTCACTATTGTCAAAAGCTGGAATCAACCCAGGTGCCCATCAACAGATGAATGGATAAACAAAATGTGGTACATGCATACAATGGAATATTACTCAGTTGTAAGAAGGATTAAAGTACTAACACATGGGATAACATGGATGAATCTTGAGGACATTATGTTGAGTGAAGCAAGCCAGGCATTGAAGAATGAACAGTACATGACCTCACTGATATGAATTAAGGAAATTGAGCAGTTTTAGAGAGTTATTGTCTGGAAGGTAGGTTTACAAGAAATAGAAAGAGAGGAGAAGTTTGTGAGCCATCACCCATATGGATGTATTCTATGGTAAGGTGAAAGAGTATAGTTGCATGTTGAAGGGATAGAACAGGAGGGTAGTGATATTATTGGGTTGGGTGCTGCAGGGTTGACAGGTGGGTAGATTGGGAAGTGTGGTTTAGAAGGTCCAGGATACTAGGGGGAGTGTTGAGAGAGGGATCAGATGAACACTGGGGATTTGCGGGTATGTGGTTGAAAGTACAAATTTGGGAATGCTCTTATGGCAATATGACAAGGAATAGTTACTGGTTTAGGGTGGTGGATGGGGGGGCATTCAGGACAGGGCACACCTGGAGCAGGATTCTAGGGAGGGTGTGAGTGATCATTTTATCATAATGTGTTGTATCAGTGGGTGGAGAACCAAATAATGAGTGGGAAGGATTTGGATCCCCACCATTGAGAGGAACAATTTGTGTAGAAATAGACAGGTGGGAGTCTCTCAAGAGCAAGGGTGGTTTCCAATAAGGGAGGACAGACCAGTATGTCAAGTCCTCAGTCTTGTTGCATGTAACTATGAATCTTGTCATCCAACAAGTCATGCCAGGGGGTCACTATGGGCCTCAGTGGGATGGGGAGGGAGGAATAGAAGAGATCAAACAGGGGGTATTAAATGGTCAGTGAAATAGTTCTGCCTGATCTCACAGTGATGGACACAGGACATTATAAAAATAATCAAAATTTATAAAAGTGTATGGCTTAAAATATAAACCATTGTGTAAATAATTGATCATGTTTAGTAGCTTTGTTTCACTATTTGTATGTCAGTTATAGCAAAGCTACCATGCACATATAAAAAGGTATTAATATGGGGGGAGTAAAGGGGGAGGATGTTGGGTATATGAGAGTCTCCTGTGTGTGACTTTGCTGTGACCTAAAACTTCTTTGAAAACAAATGAAAAATAGTGAGACAATGGGGAATAAGTGGGGGTAGGGGCCACGGTACAGACCAGATACCAGATATTGCAATGATGGAAGGCAAAATATCAAAAACGAACTTTTTAAATCTTTTTCATTTTTTTAATATCCCAAAATTTTAATTTATGTTATTTTTAGTTTTTTTTATTTTTTATGTATTTTATCTCTTATATTTAAACTTATCATTATTATTTCATTTCCCTTTTAATTATATTCAGATATTATAATGGCGTCATCTTTGAAGAGGCTTTGGATCACAGAAGAGTTACAACTTGGGTAAGGGAAGATCTTTGGTGTGGTGTGTCAGGGACAGGGGATGCATGGGAGGAAGTTCACCTAAGCATACATATAAGGTATATAAAAATGTTCAAATGTTTACTGGGCATGGTCACAGTGGGTGGAGACTCACACAATGATTGAGAGAATATTGAATTCCCATCCTGGAGAGCTCTGCCACATTCTCTAAGGGAGCAGCAACAGTCCCTCAAGTGTAGGGGTAGTGACTAGTGAAGGAGGATAATCCACTGATGGGCCCTTGATATTGATGACTAGACTTATGAGTCTTTGCTCTTGAAATTGAAACTTAGCCTATTGTTATGGGTTTCCTAAGGGTTGCCTCCTGAGAGCCTCCTTGTTGCTCAAATGTGGCCTCTTTCTAAGCCAAATTCAGCATATAAATTCATTACCTTCCCCCCAGCATGGGACATAAATCCTAGGGATGAGCCTCCCTGGCACCGAGGGATTACTACCAAGCACCAACTAGCAATGCAACTGGAAAAAGACCTCGAATAAAAGGGAGAAAAGGTAAAGAGAAAGGAGTTTATATGGCTAAGAGACTTCAAAGTGAGTCAGGAGGTCATCCCAGAGGTAATGCTTACGCACATCTCAGCAGGATCTCATTGACTTCCAAAGTGGATACCACCCCAAATAGTGGGGTTCCTGAGGGCTCTGGAGACACCCAGGTCCTATGGTCAGGGCAGATAGCTCCAGAGTTTGGAGCCTTGCCAGTGAGCCCTACTTTGGAGTTTGTGCTCCTGAGAGTGATAAAGTTGGACTCAATTATATCTTCCCTGCACATGACTCATCTGTCCCTTCTATTTAAACTTTATGCTGGAGTTTGTAGATATACATCCAGAGACTTGAGTCTTTGGGCTGTTGCCAGCTGGGCCTGGAACCTCAGTGGAACTGCAACACCTACTCTACAGCTCATTGGACTCACCCAGGACAACTGGCAGGGAGATAATGAGGGACAACGGCCATCCCAGGGAACAGAGAGAGTCTGCTTCTGCAGTCAGGATAGTCCCATCCATCTTCCCCATGGGATATAAACCCCCTTTCAATTGGAGGTGGAGTGGATATCACCATCCCAGAATCCTCAGGATTGGGGGAAGAACTATGGACTAGAGTGGACTTACTAGTATTCTGCTATAGATAGATTGTGATTCTAACAATGGAAGAAATTACACCGTTAATGTGGAGCAGTGGCCACTGGAAGCTCTGGAGGTAGGGAGAGGGAAAAACAGTTGTAATTTGGAGGCTTTTTCGGAACTTGAGAGTCATCCTGAGTGACATTGCAATGACAGATATAGGCCATTTTATATCATCACATAGCATGCAGAACTGTGTAGGAGAGAGTGTAGACTACAACGTGAACTATGGTCCACAATTGATGGCAAAGCCCCAGGATGTGTTTATCAATTGCAATGAATGTGCCACACTAATGAAGGATGTTTATGTGGGAGGTTGTGGGAGATGTGGGAAGTGAGGCATATGGGAATCCCTATATTTTTTGTGTAACATTTATGTAATCTAAGTAGCTTTTAAAAAATAAAAAAATTAATTAAAAAAAAGAAATTACAAGAGAATTCAGCAAATATCTTGAGATGAATGAAAATAAGAACACAATGTATCTAAACCTATGGGACACTGCAAAGGCAGCACTGAGAGGGAAATTTATAGCCCTCAATGCTTACATTAAAAAAGAAGAATGAGCTAAAATTGAAGATCTAATTGCACACCTGGAAGACTTATAAAAAGAAGAGTAAACTAATACCAAAACAAACAGAAGGGAAGAAATAGTAAAGATTAGAGCAGAAATAAATGAAATTGAGGAAAACAACAATAGAGAGAATCAACAAAACCAAAAGTTGGTTCTTTGAGAAGAACAGCAAAATCAAGGAATGCTTAGCTAGACTGACAAAGAATAAAAGAGAGAAGACACAAATAAATAAATCAGAAAAAAGAAGGGGACATTACCTCTGACCCTGTAGAAATAAGAGAGATCATAAGAGGATACAATGAACAATGGTATGTCAAAAAACTAGAAAATGTAGATAAGAAAAATGAAAATTACAGACAAAAATCTCTAATGAATATAGTAGCAAAATTTCTCAACAAAATACTTGCAAACAGAATCCAAAAGTGCATTGAAAGAATTATACACATTGATAAATTGAAAAAGAAAAATCATATAATCCCCTCAATTGATTCAGAAAAGGCATTTGACAAAATACAGCACCCTTTCTTGATAAAAACACTCTCAAAGATAAGAATAGAAGGAAGCTTTCTCAATACAGTAAAGTGGATATATGAAAAACCTACACCTAGCATTGTACTCTACAGTGAAAGACAGAAAGCTTTCCCACTGAGATAAGGAGCAAGACAAGGATGTCCACTGTCACCATTATTATTCAATATTGTGCTAGAAGTTCTAGCTAGAGCAATTAGGCTAGACAAAGAAATAAAAGTCACCCAAATTCTTTAAGGAAGAATTAAACCTTTTATTATTCACTAATGACATGATCCTATATGTAGAAAATCCTGAGAAAGCCACAACAAAGCTACTAGATGAGTTCAGCAAAGTGGCAGGATACAAAATTAATATGAAAAAATCAATAGCATTTCTATACCCTACTGGTGTGCAATATAAGGAGGAAATCATTAAAAAAAATTCCATTATAATAGTGACTAAAATAATCAACTATTTAGGAATAAACTTAACCAAGGACATAAAGGGCCTGTATTCAGAAAACTACAAAACATTGCTAAAAGAAACCAAAGAAGACTTAAATGGAAGGATATTCTGTTTCATGAATTGGAAGACTAAAAATCATTAAGATGTAAATTCTACCCAAACTGATTTACAGATTTAATGCAATCCCAACAGCCTTTTATTGCAGAAATCAAAAAGCCAATTATCAAATTTATTTGGAAGGGTAAGTGGCCCCAAATAGCCAAAAATGTCTTTACAAAAAAGAATGAAGTTAGAAGCCTCTCACTCCTGACTTTAAAGCATATTACTTAGCTACAATGGTTAAAAAACAAAAAACAAAACAAAACAAAACAGCATGGTACTGGCATAAGGACAGGCAGATTGACAAGTAGAACTGAATCAAGAACTCAGAAATTGACCTTCACATCTATAGTCAAGTGATTTTTGACAAGGCTGTTAAGCTACCCAGCTGGGCCAGAACAGTCTATTCAACAAATGGTGCTGGGAGAACTGGATAGCCATATCCAATTGTACACACCTTGTGCAAAAATTAACTCAAAATGCATCAAGGACCTAAATATTAAAACAACAGGGGAGTGGATGTGACTCAAGCAGTTGGGTGCTCATCTCCCACATGGGAGGTCCTGGGTTCAGGTCTCAGTGCCTTCTAAAGAAGATTAGCAGATGCAATGATCAGATGCAACAAGCAGATGTAATGAGCTGATGCAATGAGCAGATGGAATGAGCAGACACAATGAGAAGGGAGCAGATGTGGCTGAAGCTGTTGTAAGCCTACCTCCCACATGGGATTTCCTGGGTTCAGTTCCCAGTGCCTCCTAAAGTAGAAGAGCAGACACAATGATCAGACACAGCGAGAAGCCAACAATCAGACATAGTGAGCAGACAACAGGAAAACACAATAAGAAGATGAGTGCAAACAGCAAGCAGAAACAATGAGCAGACAGTCAATGGAGCCATCTCAGCGAGGGAGGAGCAACCATAAAACTCCTAGAAGAAAATGTAGGAAAACATCCTCAAGATCTAGTGGTAGGCCATAGTTTCTTAAACCTTACACCCAAAGCATAAGCAACAAAAGAAAAACTAGATAAATGGGACCTCCTCAAAATTCACCACTTTTTCCGCCTCAAAAGACTTTGTCAAAAGGGTGAAAAGGCAGATGACTCAATAGGAGAAAATATTTGGCAATCACAAATCTGATAAGAGTTTAATATCCATGATATAAAAGATCATACAACTCAACAATAAAAAGACTATCCAATTAAAAAAATGGGCCAAATAATTGAAAAGACAACCATTCAAAGGAGAAATACAAATGGAAAAGAAACACATGAAAAAATGTTCAACATTGCTAGCGATTAGGGAAATGCAAATCAAAACTACAATGAGATATCATTTCACACCTATCACACTGGCCACTATTAAAATGTCAGAAAACTGTAAATGTTGGAGAGGATGTGGAGAGATAGGAACACTTATGCACTGTTGGTGGCAATGTAGGGTGGTATAGCCACTATGAAGGACTGTTTGGCAGTTCCTAAGGAAGTTGATTTGCCAGGGGACCAAGCGATATCATTGCTAGGTATATACCCAGAAGAACTGAGAGCAGGGACACAAATAGACATCTGCACACCAATGTTCATAGCAGCATTATTCACGATAGCCAAAAGTTGGAAACAACCCAGGTGTCCATCAACTGATGAACAGATAAACAAATTATGGAGTATACACACAATGGAATATTATGCAGTGGTAAGAAGAAATGAAGTTGTGAAGCATATGACAACATGGATGAATCTAGATGACATTATGTTGAGTGAAGCAAGTCAGACACAAAAGGACAAATACTGTATGATTGCCCTATTATGAACTAAATATATTATGTGAAATATAAATTTTTATGTGAAAATTGAATATGGGTAGAATTGCATATATAAGACCACTTTTTCCTTGAATCTGAACAAATATAACTTAATACTATAAAATATTAATATCAGACAAAAATACCCATTATACTAAGTTTAGGAGACCATACTACATATTCTATGATTCCATTTATATAAAATGTAAAAATAAAACAGTTTATAAAAATGAAATTAGATTAGTGGTTATGTAGGTCTGAAGAATAAATACTAAGGGGTGTGCAGTCTTTCTTTCTTTTTTTTTTTT
>JAQZBX010033829.1:0-25217 GCA_029593785.1 Cabassous unicinctus
TGAGTTGTACTCTTTAGGGTCTTGTGACTGTACACCTCTACCCCCAAATAAATACCCTTTATAAAAGCCAGCAGATTTCTGGTACTTTGCTTCAGCACCCCTTTTGGCTGACTAATACACACAGCCACTGTAAAATGAGGGGGAAAAGGGAAAGAGCCAGTGAGAGGCAGCCAGTGAGAGGAAGCCTCAAATTCTGAGTAAATCTCTAGCTAATCCCTGAACCATATATGTGTGGAACGGACTCCAACAAAAGACAAAAGAACCAAAGTGAAATTTGAGCTGCTACCCAGGAAACAGTCTTCAAATTGAGCCAAAGCAAGTCAGTTACCTAAAACAAGAAAAAAATCAGCAATCTTTGAAGGAATATAAAAGAATACACACAAAATAAAAGAACACACAACATTATATTCACAATGTCCAAGATAAAATCGAAATTAACATACAAAGAACTGGTAAAATGTAACTCTCTTTCAGAAAAAAACAGAATCAAGATGCCAAATCTGAGATGAACCAAATGTTTGAATGAGCAGATAAGAATTTTAAATAAGCTATTAAAACTGTGTTGAATGAGGTAGAAGAAGATTTCATCATAATAAGTGAAAAGAAAGTATATCAGCAGAGAAACAGAATCTATGAAAGACAATCAAACATAAATTCTATAACTAAAAAATTCAATATTTGAAATTAAAAAAATTGATTGGATGTGCTTAACAACAGAATAGAGATAATGACTGAGAGAGGCAGTGAACTCAAAGAAAGAATAATAAAAATTATAAGATCTGAAGAACAGAGAAAAAAAAAATGAAAAATAAATAAATAAAAAAAACCTCAGAAACCTGTGGGGCAATGTAAAAAGTTTATAATATATGTCCCAGAAGGAGAGAAGACAGAGAATGCAACAGAAAAAAATTTTTGAAGAAATAATGGCCAAAATTTCCCAAATTTGGCAAAAGACATATATTTATAATCCAAGCATCCCAGTGAACCCCATACAGAATATATTTTTAAATCATACCAGTCACATTATATTCAAACTACTGAACACCAAAAATAAAGAGAAGACCTTAAAAGTGAGCAGAGGAGGACAAGAAAGTACATACAGAGGAACAATGATAAGAACTGATTGGAGTTACCTCTGACTTTCCATCAGAAACTCTGGAGGTCAGAAGACAGTGGCACAACATATTTTAAATGCTGTGTGACAATTTGAAGCTGGGTGGATCCCAGAAAATCCTGTTCTTAAAGCAAATGCATTCCTGTGCATGTAAATCTATTGTAAATGGGATCTTTTGATTAGATTCAGTTAAGGGACTTTCTTTTTTATTAGATTCTTCAGTATGGCATGGCCCATGGTAGGTCTTAAGCCTCTTGCTGGAGTCCTTTATAAATAGAGGAATAAAAAACCACAGAGACAGAAAGAAACCTCCAGAAATTAAATTCAATGAGCCCGGATGAGAGAAAAGCCACAGACAGAGAAGCCCAAAGCTGGAAGTGACGAGTTCCAGAGGAGAAGGGAGAGACTAGCAGACCCTGCATTGTGCCTGAACACCCATAGCTGAGCTCAGAGAGAAAGTGAGCCTGGAGGAGAAGGCAGAGACTGGCAGAGCCGCCATTGTGCCTTGCCACGTGGCAGGAGTCCAGGATTGCCAGCAGCCTACCTTCAGAGAGAGAGCTTTGCCTGATGCCTTGATTTGGACATTTTTCCCAGTTACAGAACTACAGGCTTTTAAATTAATAAATTCCCCTTGTAAAAACCAACCCATTTCTGGTATATTGCATTGGCAGCCTTCAGCAAACTAAAACATGCTGAAAGAAAAAAAACTGTTAACCCAGCATTCTATATGCAGTGAAAATATTCTTTAAAAAAAAAAAGGTATAAACATTGAGGTGGAACCAGTGGCCACTGGACGCTTTAGGGTTACAGCCCCAGGTTGTGTATCTCCATTGCAGGTGATGTGCCACACTAATGAAGGATGTTTATGTGGGAGGTTATGGGAGGTGGGGAACATGGGAATCCCTGTAATTTTTGTGTAACATTTACATAATCTAAGCATCTTTTAAAATATTTAAAAAATTAATTAAAATTAAAAATAAAAAATAAAATAAAAATTCAAATATTAAAAAAAAAGGTAAAATAAATTCATTTTCAGATAAAGGAAAATTAATAGAATTCATCACCAACAGACTTGTTTTGCAAGACATGCTAACTGCGGTTTTTCAGGCTGAAGGAAATTGATAACAGGTGGAAACTCAAATCTTCTGGAAAGAGTGAAGAGCATCAGAAACGGTAAAGCAAAAAAATTGTTCTCTTTTTTTTAAAACATACTTACAAAATGTTATAATTTTGTTTAAACTTATATAGGTGTAAAATATATGACAACTATAGCATAAAGAATGGGGGAAAGGTGATAAGTGGACCTAAACTTTTGCAAAGTTTCTATATTTTCTATGAAGTCATGCTATATTAACTTTAAATAGACTGTAAAACCATAAGCATATAATTCTAATCCTTAGAACAAACACTAAAAAAGAGCAATGACTGAAAACAAATAATAAAAAAGGAGGCCTAAATCCAATCCAATAAAAAATTATGTTAAATTTTAATGACTAAACTCTGATTAAAAGGCAGATATTGTCAGGATGGATAAAAAAGCAAGATACAACTCTATGTTTTCCACAAGAGATGCATCTTAAATATAAAGACACTAGATTGAAAGTAATAGATGGTTAAAGATATACATGCAAACAGTAAGCATAAGGCGGTTGAAGTTGCTACAGTATTATGAGATAAAAGAGACCTTAAGGCAAAGATTTAGAAAAAGGATAAATTCATCATGATAAAAGGGTCATTTCAACAATTAATTTCCCACTTTAGGCCCAGGCTTCTTCTCAAAGTAGCCCATAACCAACTGTAGGCTGGCCGAGGCACAAGGAAATTGAGAGGTGTCTGGTTTATCTAAACTACAGAGTGGCAGTGCCTTCAATTCTCCCCTTCCTCTCATGCACCTGTCCATTAAGCCATGATCCAATATTATTTACTTTTTCATGCCTTATTACCCATTTTACTTTAATGAGTACTAAATCTTTCAGCAGACTGGGGAATGAGTCTCAGGCATGAGCTCTCCCCTGAGATCATTCTTGGTTAATCCAACACCATACAACACATTGCCAGACCAGTTTTCCACCTGGTTATTTTATGGGACAACTAATGCAAGTAATCTTTGGGGTTGTTTGTGTAGCTACTAATATTCTGGGGCTATCAGGATTGTTCCAACTCCCTGTATCCACAGCTTCACAGAAAAAGAAATACATGTCTATACTGCATAGACAGAGTTACCAAGAGAAGCAGAAGGTCCCCATGCATCCACACGAGTGATTTTGCATCATGAGCCAGAGGAAGTCATACACTATCAGAGTGTGGGACTCCTTCTCTTGGAGAGTGAGAAATTATTTTATAAATGTGTTTCTTCGATTTTATTCTTTTCAGCTACAAATCTCTAGCAGACTGCTCTATAAAAGGAATGACCTCAAAAGATAAATATGGCAAGTTTCCTTCTGCTGTATCCAACATAAGAGTTGCTGAAAGATAACAATACTCCCTGGGAAGAAGGTGATATGCATCTCTAAATTCTTATTATGAGTCATACCAAATTATAACAAACTGTCTTTGGAAGAAAAACCTCAAAAAGAAGTTATCAGAATAGAATACTGTCAGATGCTATACCCAGACTAGAAGACATCCACAAAAGATGAATAGATAAAGTTTCACTTCTGCTTGCTACAATTTCAAAGCAGTGAATTTTACTCTATTAAAGACGCCAAAGGTGAAAGTTTTTTCCCACGTTACTGGCTTCAAATGAAACTTATTCTTAGACCACTGTGTAGTGTACATATACATGCATACACAGACCAGACATACACACACACACACACACACACACACACATTCCTCTCTTATAGAATAACATTGGTGATCAGAATATGCACACAATTATCTTCACTTCATTCTCCATATATTTTTTCTTTCTCCATCACTTGGCTTTCTTTGAGGAACAGTGATAGAAAAATAAAACTTAAAATTTTCAGAATCTGTTGTCTGCTTACACTTTGTTAGATTTTTACCTGTATTTTAACTCTGTCCCAATCTTTCTAGCTTCTTTTCAGGAAATCAAAAGCTTCAAACAACAATCCATCCTATTTGGAACATAAAAAGAAAATTAGAGTTAAAGTGGCAATATCTATGAAAATAAGATAAAGGACTTTGCCCTTCAAGATTATCCACTCCATTGCCAAATTGATTATTCAAAACAAAGACAAGTCTGTGCTAAAATGATTGGTGCATATTTGGCTATTCAAAATCCATTTATTTGGTCACTTTCCCCGGCAACTTGACTAGTCTTCCAGCAAGCCACGTTGAGCTAGGTAAAATTAATAAATCAGCTAGATTCCAATATATTTATTTCATCAATACAGCCAAGAGGATATGAAGAAAAAATTAGAGAAGAGAAAAATAATAGCTTCTGTTTTAGGTTCCTACGCTGCTCAAGCAAATACTATGCAATGGTTCAGCTTAAACAAGGGAATTTATTTGCTAAGGTTTTGAGGCTAACAGAAAGTCCAAGTCAAGGCATCATCAAGGCAATGCTTTCTCCCCAAAGACTGTGGCATTCTCGGGCTGGCTGCTGGCCATCCCTGGTCCTTAACTTGTCACATGGGAAAGCACATGTAGGCCTCTTCTGGCCTCTCCCTTCTCTTCTGGATTCCATTGATTTCTGCTTTTGGCTGCTCCCTTTGTGGCTTCCTCTCTCTATATCTGAATTTTCTTCTCTTATAAAGGACCCCAGATTGAGGAGGGTCACACCATAACTGAAGTAACTTCATCAAAAAGTCCTGCTTGCAATGGGTTCCCAACCACAGGTACGGATTAAGTTTAAGAACATGTTTTTCTGGGGTACATACAGCTTCAAACCACCACAGCCTCAGTTTTATTCTTTGTTTTTACTTGTAATGAAGATTCCTGGAAGTAATGAGCTTGCTTTACAAAGGAAAGAAACAA
Source organism: Cabassous unicinctus (assembly GCA_029593785.1). Classification (NCBI taxonomy): domain Eukaryota; kingdom Metazoa; phylum Chordata; class Mammalia; order Cingulata; family Chlamyphoridae; genus Cabassous; species Cabassous unicinctus. The sequence goes on from JAQZBX010033829.1 coordinate 5,057, forward strand.
TTGTGAGCCACAATTCATTTCACAGAAAGCATTTACCCATAATCAAGATAAACTCTATGAGGATTGTTATCTTGCCCTTTATTAATCAAAGAACCTCCCTCCTTACTCCATCCCCATCACACAAGCCACCATCATATTCATAGTAAAAAAGGAATCTCCAACATGAAGGAAGAGAGTAGTCTTAAGGAATCAAATGGAAGCAGGTGGTATTAGAGTTTCAAATGCTACCAATGGACTAGCTTGCCAGTTTAAATTCTTCAATCGCAAAAAAAAATGAATTTCTTGAATATATAGAGTTCCTGCATGTTTTTGCATATTTTTAATCCTTAACACACACACACATACACACCTTTAAGCACTTCACCTCACTCCTTCAGAATGAAGATGTGCACATTTCTATTCCAAAATACTGAGGTTTTCATGATGTAGGCCTCTCAGCATGTCTACTCTCCAGCCTCCTTCTTTTCATTTATTCTAAAACATAATTTATTCAACAAATATTACCCGTTTCATATGCCAGGTCTTGGAAATGGCATTAGAGTCAATTGAATGAATGCTTTCTGAGCCCCTTCTCTTTGCTGTACTCAGTGGAAGGGAGAATACTTTGCAATTGCCATTTTACTTTGCTTTGTGAACTATGTATGTTGGGACAGCTTCACAATCTCATCTCTCACCCTGTGCACCCCTTGAGCTTGTCTTAGCTTATAATACACCCAAATAAAACAAAAATTTAATCTTAAAATGGGGATTTTAATTGAGTTTTCATGGGAAAACAGGAGAAATTATGCTATAGTCACAGAGAAAAAAGTATTCTCCTCACAGTGCCATCAAATCCTGCTGGCTCTATTTCTCTTCCCGTGCTGACAAAGTCCTCCAGCTGATATACCCTATTGAGCAAAACAAATCTCCAAATAGCATTCCAAACCACCTAACTAAAAGAAACCCCAGAGGTTGCCAAACCTCAAGTAACTGGCACTTTCATACCCTTGGAAGGTTTCAATTTATCTATCAGTATCTATATATCTGTATCATGTCTTTCTATAGCTATGTCACATTTTTCCTCCTTTGAACCTTGGCCACTAAGCTAATGGTTCATGTAGTCTTTTCAATATCATTTATCTGACCAGAAGTCCTCAAATTAGAAAAAGAATATCACATCTGATTCTTGACAGCATAGATTATGCCCAGACACAGTTCTGGTTCTGCTTTGCTGCTCCGCCTTCACCCAGTTTCCAAGCAAAGTCCAAATTGAGAAACCAAAGCCAAAATTGTTTGGTTCCATTACACAAACACACACTGAGACTGCTCAGAAGCAACTCCACACATGCCTGTAGAGCCTCTTGTCCACAAATCCCTCTTGTTTACATACACCATTCTTCCTCCACCCACCCCCTTCTCAGTCCAAAACCCGAACACACTTCCCCAGCTGCATGTTCAGAACACTTTCTGGGCTCTTAGATGTAGAATAAGGAGAAATAAAAGCTGAACATATGAGTAAAATAGGAAAGGGCATGCTACTTTCCTATTTTCTTGCCTATGTTTTCAAAAGTCATAAAATAGGAGTATATAATGTTAATAAAAAGCAGGTAGGTCCTCAATTGATGTTAGTTGTCTTTTGTAAATATTACTTCTATTTGTTCCTCTGTCAACCACAGGAAAAAACCAATTCGAGTTACTCTTAAAAACAAGCGCTTGCACTACAGGTAAACTGGAGGAAAGAGGGGCTATCTTTGCCAAGGACAAGTTTTAATTGATGATAGTTTCACACTAATGAGGCTGCCTCCCATCGATATGGCTCCTGCTCCAAAGTACCCCTCAGAGGGGCAACCAAAAAGGCAGGCAAAAACTACCCACTCTGTCCCAGAACTTCCCATGTGGCAGCATCAATACTCAGAACAGCACTGATCCTCCCACCTTTGAGTCAGTGTTGTGAGCTCATGCCATGCTTAGGGAATCAGACTCTCCAGGGAAAAGCCAGTGAATTCAATGACTAGACAGAAACTGTTACTCTAAAGCAGTTCTTATGGTAGCTGATCTGTGTATGATCTGCTAGCAAAGATTGGTTGATTTGAAAAACATTTTATATAAGGATTAAGAAAAATAAAAATTCCATTAGTAAGACTTGAAAATAAAAATATTTTTATATAGTTTCAATTTTACAACATGTAAATATAGATACTCATTTCTGCAAAAGATGTGAATGGCCTTAAGTTTTGAACTCTGGTAGAAGAGGAGAAAATTAAGGCAATTCACTGCAGTTGACTTTTTCTTGTTTCTCAACTCTCTAGATTAGTGCTTTGAACTACCCATTTTATTCAAAAACAATAGCTGAAATTGAGTATTCACCATATGCTGCTGTGTACCAAGGACTTTAGAGAAATTACCTCATTTATTTTTCACAACTTCTAAGGTAGTACAATTTTTACCCCATTTTGCAAATGAGGATGTTGAGGAATGGAGAAGAAAAGTAATTTTCCCAAGGTCACATAGTACATGATGGAACTGGGATTTAACCCAAGTGATCTGGTTCCTAAACCTGCTCTTGTAACTACTAGTTTTATTGCCTTCCTTTAATTTATCTCATCAAATAGAGTTCAGCAAATAAATTCATGTCTACTTAGGAGTAAAAGGTCAAACATTTAGAGCCAAACTCTTTGCAATCTTCTTTGATATGTTCAAATTAAATCTAGACAGTCAGTGCATATTTCAACACTGTACAATTTTACTGCATTTTTATATTATAGTTCTCCTCACTCACCTGAATCCACCATCAAGACATGTCAATTCTACTTGCAAAAAAAAAAAAAATACCCTGACTCAGGCCACCACTCTCCATCTCCACGGCCATCACTTTATTCTCGGCTATCACCATCTTTTCCCTGAATTACTGCAATTGCCTCTTAATTTTTCTTCTTCTTTTCATTCTTATCCCCGCCCCCCCAAACCCCTGAAATATATTCTCTACATAACAGGATAAATTTTATAAAATTTTAATCAGATCATATTCCTCCCATGCTTAAAACTTTTCAAAAATTTTATACCAGTCTTAAAATAATATTCAAGCCCCTTAATATAGTCCACAAAGCCCTTTGCCATCTGGCAATGGTGAGTAGATCTGAATCTGTTCAGATCCAATAGCTAATACCTAGCTATTCAACCTCATCTCACATTACTCTCTCTCTCTTGCTCACTGTACTTTAACCATGTCAGTCTTATTTCTGTTTATTTGTTTTTAAGAAACCTCTGTTCTGCCTCGGGGCCTTTGCATTTATTCTTCCTGAGAATATTCTTCACCTGGCCCTTTGTATGGATGATTGGCTCTGTCTCATCCATTAAGGTTTACTGGAATGTCAGTGTCCCAGAGACACTTTCTTCACCATTTATCTAAAGTAGTGCACACACGCACAATGCCCTCCTGCTCTGCCCTTCACCTTTATCTCAGAGCTCACGCTTTATTTCTGTGAAGTATTTGCCAAAATGTGCACTTGTTATCCGCTTTCTCCACTAAGCCGAGGGGAGGGACCATATCTCTCCTATTTGTTGTTGTGTCCCCATGCCCAGCAGAGCAACTGGACACAGAGGGAAGGCCAAATAAACATTTTTGAGTGAGTGAATGAGCTCCCCAAATTTCCTCATTTGATGTTTTTTATAGATGTGGAAATTCCTCTTAGGTATCCAAAAAATCATGGGACTAAAGAATATTAGGTCACACTTAATGCAAACACACCAAAGCAAGATCAAATATTTCCATAATACCTATGCCATCAATTGTAGTCATAAATCTGATTGAAAAGGCTGCAAAAAAATGTTGGCACTGGTTTAATGCTTTCTGAAATGAATAAGATTTGCCCAATAATCACAACTTCTAAATAATTTAAAATCAGAAAGGAAGGTGGAAATTCTTTTAAAGTAACCTAAACTATTCTTATTCCTCTTCATGCTTTTTATTTTTAGCTAAACTAATACTCAGTTTGCATACCAACTGAAAAAAAACTTTTCACCATCTCAGTGGAAAGGGTGCAAAAGTGCTTAACAAATTACAATCAACAAGAATATTAGACATGTGATATGTATACATCTTTAGTTACTTGCATACGTCTTTAGTTACTTGTGTCAGCAATTTTTTTCTTTGCCTAGTGGGCAAATTTCTGGACAAATTTATTGTATGTCTCAAAAAAACTGGAAGGTAACCATAGTTTTATGCCAGGGATAAAAACACTTAAAGACTATGCTAAAACATGAAATATATATATATAGAGAGAGAGAGAGTAGTAAAAGAACTCAAGAAACGTAAAACAAACTGGTCAAAAGAGATACTCAAAAGTGACCTCCTATGAAAAACCAACAGTTGACAATTTCTGCCTAATTGATTACTGCCTGCAACCTAAAAGTCTTCTAGGTTTTTGCTTAATTCAATATTTATTGATTTCCTACTATGTACAAGAGATAACATGTGATTGAACATTGAATAATGTTGATATATAGCTCCTGTTCTTTAACGGATTATAGTCTACCAAATTAAGCACATCTATAATTAATTCTTGGCCCAAATATCTCCTCATAGCTATAAAGTCCCATTGACTTCAACCATCTCATACATCAAGAATTTCTTCACAGCAATGCTATATCTCTCTATTCTCTAGAATCCTTTCATTGTAGAAAAATAATATGTAAGTACTACAATTAATTCATTCTATCTTACTGCAATTAATTGGAGACATAGAACAGCATAATAGCTGACATAGAACAATGATAGTTTGTATACTGAAGCATGTAAAGTAAAAACAAGACCTGTTCCAAGGTCCTGACAGCCAAAACTCAGGGACTTGTGTACAAGTGCAGATGACAGAATCATGCCCTTAGGAAATAAGAGTGCCTCAAAACGCTAAATCTACCTAGCAATTACAATGTCATTTATTGCTCATTTATTGCATTACCTGAGTTTATGAGATTAACCTAAAAAGAATTTCAATTTTAATATTAATTTAATATAAAATGAATATCTTTAAAACACTAATGTCAAAAACACTGGAAGACGGATACTCCCTTTTATTCATTCCAGGATGTATTGCATGTCTACTATATTCCTTGCTTGTACTAGCCACGCTGACTGAGTTTTCTTAAATTAGACAACATTAGTATACCATTTTGTAAAAGAAATGCCCATATAGGCAATATATGCCAAAGAAAAATGAGCAATATAAGTGACATCTGCTTAATAAAACTTTATACTATTCTACAAAGAATAGCTCACCTGCCTTTGATATTGTTTAATAAAAATGTGTTGTATTCAATGGAGTACAGTGAAGTAGAGACACCAAGTTCTTTTTTAAATGTAAGAAAATACGGTGTCTGTTACCTTTACCTTTTATGAGTTGCCAGCTCTCCAGTATTTGGCAAGACAAATAGAATTACATACTGTGAGTGACTCAGAACAGAACTTCACTATCAATCATCTGCCAGGCTCTGCACAAATTCTGTAGGGCATTCAGGACATTTTGCTGCCTATGAATATTTCAGACAAGAAGAATCTCTGAAACCTTCCTGATGGATTAATACAAGAAAGGAGGACATTTTCGTGTTTTATAGCTATTTGCTAAAGTGCTATGGCCATTACTACACTCCAATAAAAGGATGCCTCTTTAAACAAAAAGAAGTGGCCCTGTGGAAGAGCTCTGGCTCCATTTATCATAAACTGATTTCAAAGTAATGATATATAAGTTATAAACATTACATGCCGAAAATGAAATGTTCTCTTAGTGTCTTGGTGCCAGCACCTCCACACCCAGCAATAACTGGGTCGGGCGGGGGGGAGGCGAGAAGAAAAAGAAGAAAGAAATGGTGCTAACCATTTAAGGAAAGAAATTTACTCACAAACTTCTTTAGCTTTACTAATGAAATAAAATGCAATTTATTAGTTTCATTCTATCATTTTATTCTGGGATTCACAAACTGAACAAACAACAGAGTCCATGCTCAACAGCAGTTCACAACTTTTCAAATAAAACATATATTTTATTTTAATGGCAATATGAAATTTATAAAACAGGAAAATAGAACACAAGAAAAAAAGCATTTGACCCATCACTATTGATACTTGAAAGTATTTCCTTCCAGTTTTGTTTGTTTTTTATTAGATTTTTTTATTTTTAAAGAAGCTTTAGAGTACATAAATGTTACATTAAAATTATACGGGATTCCCATGTGCCCCACTCTCTCCCCCTCCCACACTTTCCCACATTAACATCTTTAATTAGTGTGGTACATTTGTTACAACTGATGAACACATATTGAAGCATTGCTACTAACATGGTCTATAGTTTACATTATAGTTTACACTTTGCACCACACAATTTTATAGATTTTGACAAATGTATAACAGCACATAGGAAGAAAGTTGAGCAACTGGGCCTCAGAGAGGAAGTCCAGAGGGGAAGGAGAGACCAGGCAGAGATCACCCACAATCTTGCTTCAACACGTGGCAGCTGATTTTGGTGAGAAAGCACCTCTTATGGTGCCTTGAATTGGACTTTTCACAGCCTTGGGACTGTATGCTTTTATGCAAAAACTCCCCATTATAAAAGCCAACAGATTTCTGGTACTTTGTATAGGCACCCCTTTGGCAGACAAATATACTCCTCTATCTAGAAATGATGGGATAATGCCTCCAACTCCTCAGTGACAAAACAGGTCTCTTTTTTTTTTAGCACCTCTTCTATGACTAAGAACACTATATAGAAAGTTCCAATATGTCTAGAAATACACTAATAACAACCAATTATAATGTGCTTTAAAATTTATTAGCACTCTCACAAGTATCCTGGGAGGTATAATTATTATCCCCCTTTTCCAAATTAATAAATCATGGGTCAGTGAGTTTAGGTGTCCTACTAAAGCTTAGACAGTTATTTAGCTGTGGGGCTGATATTTACCCAAAGTCTTTTTTACTCCAAAGTCCATCCTCTTCTCACCATACCCTAGTCCCCTGGGCAGGGGACTAGGAGGCTATACCGTGTAGTGGTAGAAGTATGAGTGCTTGAATCCAAAGGCCTTGGTCCAGAACCAAGTTCTGCTAGTTATCCCCTTGTGAACTTATGTAAATTACTTATTCCTTCTATACCTAAGTTTTATAATCTCTAAAACTCTTTTGATAAGAATATTAAACCTAGCATAGGTTTATTCTAACAATTAAATGAGAGAATTCAGTTTAATAACTACATAATTAATGTCAGCATTTGTTTTTACCTAATAGCTTAAACTTCACATATACTTAATTAATATAATCTTTAAATTGACAGATTTTCCATATTTCCTCACTTTCAAGTATACAATATACACAGTTACACAGTTCCCCCTCCATCAAGAGCAAAAGCTAAACAAATCCATATTTCATAACTGTCATTCACAGTCTAAAAAGTATAAAGCATATTATTTAATCAACATCTATTCAGACACATTGCTTACATTTGATAAGGACTCAGGTTAACTGACCTAGATAGACCTCAAGTAAGAAAAGTGCAGTACAGACATATGTTTTATACAGTTTAAATGAGATAATCTGATTACTACCTCTTCCAGTACTGGATTCCCACATTACCTCAGACAATGTCTTCAGTATAACCAGTTTTAAAAATAGAAGTTAAATATGATTATATTTTTGGTTACTCCTAGACCACACTAGAATGAGACCAATGAATAACTCTAGAAAGATTAATTTAGACTTCTTGCCAATAGTGGAAATCCAATTTATTTAGGTCAAGAGACAAGTCAAATATGAAAACAATTCATAGTAATTTACGACAAAGAACAAGTGGCAAAGGAAAAGGCAACTGAACAAACTTCAGCATGAAGAATTACATGAGTCAGAGTTCAATAAGGAAGCAGCCCACCATGAATTATGGGTTAAGGGATTTATTATGAAACTTAGACTTTACATGATTATGGAAAGGTTGGGCAAGTAGATGCCCAGGGAGATCTGAGATAGAGTGACCAGCCAGTCAATGTGAGAAGCCAAGTACTCCATCCAGGTACTGAAATGCTCATGGAAGGGCTATGGGATATGTGCTTCTGTGCCACGACCACTCCTGAGTCCACCTTTAAGAGTCTGGGGATTAGCCTTGGGCTGCTATGGGTCAACAGGGTCAGCAGTCAGGAAGAAAAGCTGAGTGGAGAGTGAGGACAAGCTGGAACCTGCCAGCACCTCTGCATCTGTCACCACATCTAACCATGCCAACCTTCTGAGAGTAACAGTCATTGCTTCAATTCTGCCTTCCAAATATCATGCAAATTCCTCTTTCAGTCAATGATAATCCAAAACCACAGAGGGAGGTACACTCTAGTACATATAGGGCCAGCATAACCTACACGGTACAAATCACCACAAGAGTTTGGATTGAATGGACAGATGATTAGCATTATAACACAAACATGCCTCTACAAACAATTCTTACTGATGTAGGAAGAAAAAAAATGTTGAGACACTAGTATCAGGGAAAACTGCAACATTAACAGGGAGAAAAGCAAAAGGCTTCTTTTCACACAAAAACATGAGAGGTGAAATGGAAATCAGTAAATAGAATTGCTTAATTTGTGTTTCTGGGGGAGAAATGACCTACTAAGATTTCTCCTCTCAATTTATTAAGAAATCATCACCCCCATTAAACAAGATTCAACACGAATCTTTGTTGTTCATCTATTATAACTTATACAGACAATGCAAGATTTTTCAAATATTTTTAAATTTTGCAGGTAAAAGTAAAACTTAAAAAGGAGGAGGCAAGAGAAGTACTAAATGATTTCATTCCATCAATCTGAATGGGACTGATGGAATGTGAAATAAGTTCTAGGACAAAAACACGTCATGGAACAATAGGAAATGTCAAAAATTATTTATTTGTTTAGCATTATAAGACACAGGTAGGAAAGTAGAAATGGAAAGAAATGTTTTCCTTAAATAAAATGTCTAAAATATTTTGACACTGAAATATGCCCTATACACCCTAAGTAAGAAATGTAAGACTATTATTGTTGTTACTGTTGTTTTGGGAAAAAAATACACATTTTTTGGAGGAACAAAATATAATCATAAGCATCTAATTTCACAGAGGCTAATTAACAAAAATAAATTTAAATTATAATCATGTATTAATAGAGGGACTATCTGGACTATCTAAATGGCAAAATGGAGAGTGAATTTTTATCAGAAGTATTCAAATTCATTGTAAAAAATTCAAAATTCAATTCAAAATCACTTATTGTTTCTTATGTGCTATTGCTATGTGGAGTGCTAAGGAAACAAAGATGAATAAGATATATGTAAGTGGAAATCTGCCATTTGTATTAGCCATCAAGAATCTGAAACCCTTTCTGTGCTTAGAGGAGGAAGTCTCAACTTCATTATCTTGGTGGAGGAGCAAACACTTCTTCCCTCACAGGACTTAAAATGCTTGACATTCACATTCCCAGTCATTCTTTCAGGTAAACAAATAATCTTGTGACTTAGGCTCCAGCAATCTGATGCAATCCTATCTGGTTCTGACTCATGATGGCCAGTTTACACTAGGTGTATAAGAATATCAGTAATGGCAGCTGCAAGGTCAAGACACAAAAGGCGCATGTAACAATAATAATGCAGACAAGGTGTTGGGACCAAAGAGGCAGCAGTATAAGTGTAGCACATAGTGTACTGCCATAGTATCTTCATCAGACCAATTCGGATGTGGGATTTTGGGCTTTGTTCCTAGAAATATATGCCCGGTATTCTGGCCTTCCAGTAATTCTGGGTGATACCCAATATCTTTTCAATCCTTTTCTGCTTAATTGGAGTCAGCATGTGCTGCTTGAAAAACCAAGAACTTGGAGTGATACAACATAGACCCTATCCTCCAAGAGTTCACAGTCTCAAAAGAGATTCTAATGATAATTATATATAAGAGGCATAACCATAGCATACCTAACTGCCAACAAGCTTCTCCACTGGGAGGTCTCAAAGAAACTTCAAACTTAGAATGTCCAAAACCAAGTTCTCACATTGGGTTCTCCATCAATTTTCTCTGAATCAGTGATTGACACCACTCTTCTAGTTGTTAATGGCAGAAACCTGCAAGGCATTCTTGAAGCCATCATCTTCTTCACCCCCAATATCCAAAACATCACCAAGTTATATCAATCTTGTCTTGTAAATAATAATTCACTTCTCTCCAGCATCATCACCACCACACCCAAAGCTTCCGTGATCGCTCTCTGGACTGCTATATTAATATTCTTCTAACTGATGACCTCACATTTTGGCTTGCTTCCAATCCACTGCTGACAAAGGGATCTTTTTAAAATATATATCAAATCATATAATTCAACTACTCAAACTTTTTGACAGCTTCTTTTATTAGTCAGGGTTCTCTAGGGAAACAGAACTGACAGGACATATCTCTAAATATTATAAGATTTTATAGAATTGTCTCACAGAACTGTGGGAATGCACAAGTCTAAATACCATAGGGCAGGCTGCAAGCCAGGAAATCCAATGAAGGTCCTTGATGAGCTCCCCAGGAGAAACTGACTGTGGGAATTTTCTCTCTGAAAGCTGAAATCACTTCTCCTTTTAAAGCCTTCAACTGATTGGATGAGGTGTCTCTCTGCTGAAGGCAATCTCCTCAGTCAATTTTAAATGTAATCAGCCATACATGCAATCAACTCACGAAATGTCCTTGCAATGCAATTAACCCAGTGATTGCTTGACCAAACAACTAGGCACCATTACCTGGCCAAATTGACACGTTAGCCTAATCATCACACTTCTCAATGCCCTACATGCTGTGGCTTTGCAAGCTTTTTCACTCTCATTTCTAGCCACTTTCTGCCCCTAGTATTTGCATCCCAAACACACTAGCCTTCTTCCCTGTCCTTATTGCTCTCAATGCTTTCCCTCGTTTTGTTTCATTAATTCTTACTCACCCTTCAAATTTCAGCTCAAATATTACAGCTTTAGAGAAGCCTTCCCTGGGATACTAGACTGCATCTGGTCTTCTTGTTAAAAGCAATCAAAGCTTCCTGTTTTGTTTTGTTTTGTTTTGTTTTGTTTTGTTTTGTTTTGTTCTGTGTGTACCACAGCTTGCAATTTACTTATATGATTACTTATTTAAACTTTGTGTCTTCCTCTGGAGTATAAGTTCCACAAAGGCCAAGATGGTGTTTAGTTTACTCACCATTGAATGCCCAGTATCTAGAACATTAAGAGCATACTGGAAACTAAATATCTTTTGAATGAAAGAATTAATTATGTAAAAAGAAGAAATAGAGCAATTAATTCTATATAGACAAGAAAAAAAGTTAGGGTAAGTATTTGCAGAAGTGGTGACACTAAAGTTAGGGAGTGGCCAGAACATACATAAGCAGGGAAACCATTGCATCATCTTCCACTCACCTTTGCTGCTGTAGACATAAATATTAATAGAGGTGATCAGGGTCAATATGAAACATTCATGTTCTAAACTCCCCAATTTACTTCAAATTTTTTTCTTTTTTTTTCTTTTTTTATTTTTTTTAAGATTTATTTATTTATTTATTTATCCCCCCCTTGCTGCTTGTGTTTTGCTGTGTCCATTCGCTGTGCATCTTCTCTGTGTCTGCTTATCTCTCCCCTGCTGTGAGGTCCTGCTGCATCAGCCCACCACACCACGCGGGCCAGCCTGCCCTCACAAGGAGGCCCTGGGAAGCGAACCCGGGGCCTCCCATATGGTAAACGGGAGCTCTATCGATTGAGCCACACCCGCCTCCATTTCTTTATTTTTAAAGGAGCTTTAGATTACATAAATGTTACATTGAAAATATAGGGGATTCCTTAAACACCACCCCCTTCCCCTCCCACACTTTCCTCCATTAACAACATCTTTCATTAGTGTGGTACACTTGTTACAATTAATGAACACATATTGAAGCAATACTACTGAGCATGGTCTATAGTTTACGTTATGGGATACCCTTTGCACTGCACAATTTTATATGTTTTGACAAAATGTATAACGGTTTGTATCCGTCATTGCAATATCATGTAGAAAAATTTCAATATCCCAAAAATGTCTTATGTTATAACTATTCTTTTCTCTCCCTCCCCTCAGAACCTCTGGTGACCACTGTCTTTATATCAATGTTACAAGTTCTTCCATTTAAGTCTACTTTAGTCCATAGTTGCATTCCCCCTTTATGTTTGTGCCCACTCTGCTTCTGATTGAGAGGGAGCTTAGATCCTATGGACAGTTGGATGGAACTGCCATGCTTGCAGTTGTAGAAACACTCTGTCTTTTGGGATGGATGTTGTCCATCATCCTCTTTTTGTTAGTTGTCCTGGGTGAGTCCAGTGAAGGGGAGAGTAGGTGTTGGCTATAACTCTGCTGAGATTCAGGGCTCAATTGGCATATAGACAACTAGAAGATTTAAGTGTCTTGACACATATTTAATGGGTACAGTGCTAATTACAGGTTGAAATAAATGGACATAATAACCATGTGTAGGAAAATTATAAATGAGTCTGACTCTGTTACATTGGGGAGATAGGTTATCATATATTACAAGGTAAGGCCCACCAAAGAGGTGACAATTTCCTGGGGTTGTCTGCCCTGCCTATAGGGTCCAGGTGTCTCTAGAGCCCTCAGGAGCCCCCCTGTTTGAGGCACTGTTTAATGTGGCAGTCAGTGAGATCCTCCTGAGACATGCATAAGCGTAATCTCTGGACTCACTTTGAAATCTCTTAGCTGAAAAACTCATTTGTATTTAATATTTCCTCTTTTAGATAGAGGTCTTTTTCCAAATACATCACTAGGTGGCACTTGGTATAATCCCTCAGTGCCAAGGAGGCTCATCCCCGAGAGTCATGTCCCATATTGGGGGGAAGGTAGTGAATTTATATGCTGCATTTGGCTTGAAGAGAAGCCACATCTGAGCAAAAAGGAGGCTTTCAGGAGGTAAGTCCTAAGAAATATATATTACTAGGCTAAGTTTGAATTTCAGAAGAACAAGGCTCCTAAGTACAAACATCAATATCAAAGGCCTGGCATATTGGTCTATCCTTTTTTACTAGACTGTCCATGTACTCTAGAGATTCTTGCTGGTCTATTAGAGAATGTTGCAGGATTCCCTAGGATGGGAATTCAATATTCCATCAGTTATTTTGTGGGTCTTCATATGCCAAGATGACACCCCATAAACATGTTCATATTCCATAGAGAGATGCCCCAGGTGCACCCCTCCCCACACATCCCCCTACCAAAATCCCAAACCAGTGATTCCCCCCCTGCCAGAGTTGCAACCCTTTGGTAATCCAAAACATCCCCAAAAACAAAGCCAATAACAACAAAATAATAAAAATAAATTTTTAAAATTAAAAAAATAAAAATATACATTTTTTTTTTAATTTTACATTGTGCCTTTCATCACTATAGGATCTGTTATCTTTTATGTATATTGACTATTTCTTCTGTATGTTTCCCCAGTATCTTACTTTTTTTCACTTTCTGTTCCAAAAAGCTTTAGGTTAGAGAATACTCAAACTTATACCTATGGCAGATACAGTACGTTTTTAATATCTTAAGTCATAGCCACAAACAAAATCAAAATAAATATCATAGTCATTGTCTAGAAATGGAACAGAAAAATAAAGTAATAACTAGGACCATGAGCCTGGGTCCCTCGCAAAGTAGCAACTTTGAGTTCCACTCCTGGAGGTGAGGAAGGGAAGCCTAAGAGAGACTAAATGTTCCCCAGAAGTAGTCAGGGATTAAAGCAAGGTTTACTCTATGAAAACAGAGGTTGGAGTGGGGCTTCCCAGATCCCAGGAAAGGCAGTTACAAAGCCCTGAGATTGTACACCTGTGACTGCCAATGCTGTACAGGTAAATGTTCAAAGACTGGCCTGGGACAGGGAGAGAAAGTATGCATATATTCATGAATATACTTATTATAAATTTTGTAAATACTGTATTATCATAATAAAATGTACATTACTTTTTACTGTAAATTCCATATAGCCAATTGATTCTTAGAGAATGCTTTTATTGATTTTGCTGAACTCTGGTATCCACAGGCAATTTACAATGCAAATGGAAAATGAGTGTAGTTCCAACATGAATGTTGGCTGGCATTTTCCTTTATTAACTAACAAATAAGATGAAACAACTAAGATGCATGTCATAACTTCACTCATTAACCAGTGATGTGATGGACTTCTTTGCTGAATGAAATAATACTGTTTGAATACTAGCAGCTTCATTTAATGACTACAAACACAGCACACTTTTAAGTTTAATCTGTATTATTAATATTGTCTCCATCACTTTCTTAAATCTAGATTATCAACAAAACAATAAAATCAAGTCCTGATTTGTAGCATTTGCCAATTTCTGTGGTGTAAATACTCCTACTAACATGACTGAACACAGAGTTGGGAAGAAATAAGCGGTTTCACTACTATACTACTACACTATACTACACCAAACTCTACTGTATTGTTCCATATTATACCATACTATACTATAAGCACTATATAGTATTTCCACCATACAGATATAATTTACAGAAATAACCTCAAAAGCATAGGTAATAGTAAAATGAAGTAAAATAATTAGGAAGTGATGAGTTGTGAATACTTGTTACCATGACTTTTAATGTAATTTATTTAATTGTAAGTTTATGTAATTAAATTTTTAATAATAGTTGTGTTTAGCAACACAATATTTCTTTAAAATTTAACAATTGACTCTTGCAAACCAGTAAAATCTCACTTCAGCATCCCACTGGCACTGCCCATATGAAGCTGCTGTGTACTTGTCATTGTGAGAAAGAAAAGAGACTACTCTCCTGGTGCTACGTGTTTGTTTACATAATATCAAAATACTAGTATCACTATTGTATTTTATTAAAATATATTCTTAATTTATTAATCTGTTAAGATAAGGGAATCAATAATATATCCATACCAAACATTAAAAATATAAACCTTTTAAAATATCAGTAAAAATGTGTGTCAAATATAAACCCAATCTACATTTTCATTCTAATAAAAATTACTAGCAAATAAGTTAGTAGAAATAAAATATTACTCAAAATAATAAAATCCACCCTAAGAAATGAGTAAAATTTAAAAAGTAATATTATTTAGCCTTCTTTTATTTAAAAAAAGTGTGCCAACAGTGGCATTATTAGTCACAGGTGTGTTTTGGTAGAAATTTTTCCAGCTGCTGAGAAAGCTCTTTCTGGCTCAGCCCTGGGACAAAAGATGGTAAGAAGATGGCTATAAGCCACTTCCAAAAATGTTTCTCTGACTCCTTTACCTTCAAACAATTTCATCTTTTTATAACTTGATAAAAATTGAATAACTTTGGAGAGATCTATGTGAACAGCGTTTCGGTTTTTTGCAGGTATTGCATTCTTTTTATTTGATAGCAACCTGTACTTTAGATTCAAAGAAAGCATCTCACATTGCACATCATCATTTTTAGTTTCAAAATGTACAGATCCCAGGATTTAGACAGTGCTATAAATTTCAGTACTTTCATGTTCATATCCCAGTTGTTTAGAAAATCTTTAAACTAGAGTAAGAATTATTCTTGCCAAAAAAATCTTTGCTTTGTCAAAATGCCATTTGTATTCTCCTGAGGATTGTGAGTCTTTAAAAGAATGCTTTCTAAAATAATTCACCTTTGTTCAATTCAAATTTTTACATATATATATATATATATATATATATATTTCAGTCAATAAAAAGAAGAAGAAGGGCAGTGGCCTAGCAAGTTTATTTTCTCCACCATGAATTGTATATCTGTGTCATTGATCTTGATATTAAAATACCAAGTAAGTCAGATTTTGTATTATTTTTAAATACCAAAATAATAGCCTAATGGTTTGTCTCACTGAATAGCTCTCCCTGGCAGCTATTAGTTGTGTTACCTTTTTGAATGCAGTCCACTCAAGCTTAGTTAGGCCTCATCCTGAGCTGGCCCAGAGTCCCTGACCTTGTTGGCGGAATCAGACTTCAGTAAATTTCTTCCACGTGTAGCTCCTCTGACAGAAGCTCTGGACAACTCCTACACTCTGGCCAGCACTCTGAGTTTTGTGGTAGTTCTGATTTCTTTCCAGCCAAACCAGGAAGGATAGTTTGTCTGTGATTTAAGTATTCCTCTCCTGCTTAGCCAATGTTCAATGTTTGCTTGATTGTTTTATTGATGGCTTAAAGAAGAGGGAAGGAGAGATGTAGGAGCTGAATGGTAAAGAAGGGTTTTTGGATAATGGTATCAGGATAAGCAAGAGGAGGCAAGAAAGGGGAGGTGGAGAGATAGCCAAAAAGTATGAACAAAGATACTGATCAACACATGAAACAATATTCCACCAATAAGAAATTCCACTATTTCGATACTTAATGTTAACTTAGCATACAGGAGCATGATAAGAAAAAATGGTGTTATGCACAATGATACTGTCTGAGTGACTAGAGCTAGGATAAGTCTGATACTAGCAAAGGACAATGTCCCCAAGCTGACAAAATAAGATTTGGTTATGGCCTTAAGCATCTGTCTTCAAAAGGGCTGGACAAGATGTCATAGGTACAGAGAGAAAAAATTAATTACCTTTAAGAATGAGGCTTCAAACTGAAACTCAAAATCACATGAAGAAAAATAACACTAAAAAAGTCAACTGACAAATTCAACAAAAAGGAGATAAATTTATTCCCTACTATTTCAAATGACTTTAATGGAAATATATTTATGATATTCAAGGAGGGACAAAAGAATAGCATTGATAAAAAGAATATGACCTTTTAGAACAAAAACAGATAGGAATGAATCAAGAACCAATTGGAAATACTGATAACTTTATTATTTTCAGGATGAAACAGTAAATTAAATCATGAAGAAATAATGGAACACTATGGGGGGGAAAGATTTGAAATAGACAATAGAAATAGCATTTTCAGAATTTCTGAAATGAAATATTACATAAAAATCAAGATAAATATAGATAGAACACAAGTAAAGAAAGAATTTTATTTGAAGGTATTTTTGAGCAGCCCAGAGTCATAAAAAATGTAACACATTGTCATAAAAAATGAAAAATATGGAAAAGAAACTATGAGATATGAAAGACAGACTGAGAAGGCAGCATTATTTGTCTAGAAGTAGAGGATATATGCAACAATATTGAAAGAGATAATAACTGACAATATTCCTCAATTGAAGAAAAACCTGAGTCCTCAGGCTGAGAGCTCACACTGATCGCCAATAGATTAAAAAAAAAAAAAAATCACACTGGTTAAAGTGGAATTGCAGAATATCAAAAATAGACTGTTGCTGAAAAACTACTAGAGGAAAAAAGCCAATAAGGCAATGCTAAAATAAATGTCAATAAGATAAAAGCAGACCTCCCACTAGCAACAATTGATGCCAGAAAACAAAGGAATGATATTTTCACAATGCTGCTGGACTATAACTGACTTCCTAGAACACTCTACACAAACGACTACCATTCAAGTGTGAGTGTTAATATAGAAAAAGACAAAAATTTGTCTCTCACTCCATAGCTAGAATAAATTCCAAAGGGATCAAAGATTTCAATATTAAAAACAAGAGTGAAGCAAGCCAGACACAAAAGGACAAATAATGTATGATTACGCTATTATGAACTAAATATATAATGTAAACTCATGGAGTTAATAATAAGAATGTAGGTCACCAGAAAATAGAATGAGGGTAGAGAATGGAAAGCTGAGGGTTAATCTGTGCAGAATTGATTAAAAGATTGTCTGTAAATCTTTGTAAATGAATAGAAATGCTGAAAGCACATCATAATGTTTGTAACTAGCAGAGGTATGGTATGGATATGACAGTGGTTGAAAGGGAAAGTCTAAGGTCATGTATATTACTAGAAGGAAAGCTAAAAACTGTAACATGGACTGTATAACAGCAAAACCTCATATAAAACACAAATATTGGTGATAATGCATATATAAAACTGTTTTTACAAAATACAAATATACTAGGGAGAAGGAAAAAGAGTAGCAGCTATGTACAGCAGGGGAAGCATAAAGAGATTGAGAGGTGACAAGTTTTGTTTGGTTGGTTTTTGTTTATTATTATTATAATTATTGGAATAATGAAAGTGCTCTAAGAATGGTTGAAGTAATGAATGCACAAATATGTGATTATACCAAATACCACTGATTATACACTTTGGATGGATTTATGCTTTATTAATATGTATCAATAAAATTGATTTGTTAAAAAAAATTATATGAGAAATAAAAGCAAACCCTGGGGGGTGGATATGGCTCAAATGGTTGGGCATCTGTCTCCCATATGGAGGGACCTGGGTTCAATCCCCTGGACCTCCCGGTAAACATAAAAGAAAAATATAGAAGGCACGTGGGCCACCAGGTCTCGAGTGCAGGTGTGCCTTCAGGTCCTGCAAGGGCATAAGCCCCCTAAGCCCCACGCATAGGTGTGCCACCAGGACCTGTGCATGGGTGCACCGCCTGGCCCCACCGAGCCATGCAGCAAGATGAAGACATAACAGGAGAGTGACACAAGGGAGAGCCAAGATGAGATGTGCCAAAAAAAAAAAAAAAACAGGAAATGAGTTGGCGCAGGTGGTAGGACGCCTCTCTCCTACATCGGAGGTTCCCAGGATCGAATCCCAGTGAAGACAGGAGGAGAGGGATGAGAGGAGAGGGCAGGAAACATACACAGAGAATTGCCCAGTGAATGGACAAAACAACTGCAAAAATGGGGGGGTCGGGGCGTAAAAATGGATGAAAAGTAAAAAATAAATCTTAAAAAAAAAAAAAAATGCAAACCCTGGCCCGAGACTTCTGGGAAGATGGCATCGAAATAGAAAGGCAGGGGTCAACTCTCTCACAAAAACAACAGAGGAACAGCAAAAAGCTATCCGAGGCAGCTGCTTTGGGGATCTGCAGACCAGAAGAGTGCTGGGCATCATCCGGAGGGAGAGGAACAGAGAGACGAAGAGGCCAAATGAAAACCGTGAGTTACTGGCCCCTATGGCTGGGAACAGCACATATACCCTCCTTCAGGTGAATAGCCTTGGTAAAACCCCTGGCTCACTGCAGCCAACTAAATGGGGATAGAACATTCTCCTCCCTAGGAGGAAGAGGGATTGGGGAAGGGCAGAGAATGGCTCCTCTTCAGTGAGTTTAGCCAGGTGAGCCCCCTTTGAATCTCAAAAAAAGACCTCAGTCAGCACTGAAGCAGCCCCAGGGAGAGGAGGGATCTGATCAGGCAGGCTGTCACACCCAGCCACCGTGGGAGACAGAGGAACTAGTCACTGCAGGGGTAGGTGGACAGGCACCTAACCAGCCCAGGAGAGAAGGAAGCCAAGAGAGATAGCTGGCAAACTGTTAGAAGCCCAACTCACCTGAGGGAAAGGGCAGGGAGAGCCAGATAAGCTTTCAGAAGCCTCTATAACCTGTGGCGAGGGTGTAGTGCAGTGTAGGAATGCCTACTCACATATACTAGGTCCTGGTTTGATTCCCAGTACCTCCTAAGAGAAGGGGTCTAGAGAGTGAGCCACTGGGTTTTCAGACACCCAGCCAGCACTTTATGACAGGGAACTTATAGACTGAGATGGTTTTTTGACCAATTATTTTTTATTTTTATTATTTTTTTATATTTTTATTCTTTATTTTATTTGCTAAAACTGGGTACCTTACCTGTGGAGGGCAGGCTGCAAGGTGATTGACTGATGATGGTTCCTAGGAGACAAAGAGGGAACCCTGTTTTTCCTGGGTTGTTTTTTGGTTGTTTGTTGGTTGTTACTTTTTTTCTTTCTCTGTTTCCTTGTTTTTCCTTTCATTATTTTATCTCCTTAGTTTCTTATTTATTTTCTTTCTTTCATTTTTTCCCTCTTCCATTGCTTTTCTTTCATGCCACCTTTTCTTGTTTGGTCTTCATTTTTTTTTCTTCTTCTTCTCTTCTCATCTTTCTGGCATTTTAAATTAATCTATTTTTTTCTCATTTCATTCTTTTGATTCCACCTTTTTTATTCCTTTTCCTTTGTATTTTTTTATGATT
Organism: Cabassous unicinctus; assembly: GCA_029593785.1. Classification (NCBI taxonomy): domain Eukaryota; kingdom Metazoa; phylum Chordata; class Mammalia; order Cingulata; family Chlamyphoridae; genus Cabassous; species Cabassous unicinctus. Next base: position 25,128 of record JAQZBX010033829.1, read on the forward strand.
TTTCACTCTTATAACTTCCTCTTCTATCATTTTTTATTACTATATTCTATTTCTCTTCTTCTCTCTTTCCTTTCTATAGTCTTAATATTT
>JAQZBX010033830.1:0-25231 GCA_029593785.1 Cabassous unicinctus
AAAATGTTAAGTGTGCAATGCAAAGTGTAAACCATAATGTAAACTATAGACCATGGTTAGTAGCAATGCTTCAATATTTGTTCATCAATTGTAATGTACTGCACTCATGTAAGATGTTATTAATAGGGAAAAATATGAGAGAGGGAGGGCGTGGTGTATATGGGAATCCCCTATATTTTTTATGTAACTTTTATGTAATCTAAAATTTCTTTTAAAATAAAGAAAAAAATTGTAGTTTTTAAACTCTCAGTTACAAGGTTAAATGAGTAAAGGGAACAATGCAGATTGTCCCCTATTGCAATAAATTCTGAGAAACCATCAGGCAACTTTTATTGTAGTAGAATTTAACCAAATTGAATATTGGTTAAAGTATATCTATTGTCTGGGAATTGCAAATTTGTTATAAGTATGGTGATATTTGTGGCACTAGATTTATTATACAGTTGAAAATCTTAGAGTTTTGAGAACTAAATGTTCACTAAAAAAGTTTTCTTTTAGAATTAGCAAAATTCTTTAGTCCTGTTACTATTTAACCTAAAGTGCTCTGTGTACCTTTATAGCTAAGAGACGTTTTCCATGGAGAGTAATTTGTCTAGATATTCTATGGCACATAAAAGATTGCTTCAGAGTCTTGTGTGGAAATATATTTATAGAAAGTTATAAGACCTCTGGAACTTAGGGCTCACAGGTTGTAAATTTTGGAGCCATCTCTAGTGCTCTCTTGCTAAGACTCAGGCAATTTAAATTTAAACATTCACAGGGTGCTTGCATAGTTTTAATACTTTAGCTGAAATGTTAACTTGGATTGTATGCGTGTTAGAAACTGTAAGTGGCAATTTGAATTTTCTTCTCCTAGTGGATATAGACTTCATCACTCAAGTCTATTAATCGTCTTCTTTCAAAAAGAAATATGAAATACATATGTTATTGGATACACTTGTATATATTCTAATTTTTAAAGTCTGGCCAAGATAGTCATTCATGTAATATCTATCATGCCTACAATTTAAATTATTGATTGTCTTCATGAAAAAGCTTTGGTGAGCTTTTTGGCGGGTCTAGTGGAAAAGCTTTGGCAAGTCTAGTGGAAATACCCCATGTAAGATTGAGTCTAAATTCTTGGGTTTGAAGCTGTCTCTGCTACTTGCTTTTTCTATGAACTGAGTAAAAGTTAGTTAAGAACAGCCCCTCTTATTGTTTTAGGAGTACTAAAGGAGATCAAGAAAATGAATGTTCTTTATAAAGCATATGGTGAATGCAAGTTTTAATTAGCTTATCTTGTGTGGCATAGCTTTTGGTATTTTCAATTACTTTGGTAATGTGGGAGGGCAAATTTTAAAATGGGTGTGGCATGGAAAAATGATGACTCCATTTGTCAGTGATGGAAAAAGATATAATTTTTGTCCCCAATATATGTGTTGTCATTTGAATATGTGTGTATAAAATAAGGGAGATGGTATTTTATTTGACCAAAAAAAAAAAAAAATAGTGGAATACAAGGATGAATTGGTTGAATTGTTCTTTGTGACAAGTAGGTCAGAGGTTAGACATTGTTACATCGAGGCATTCCAACCTTGCTTCCCTGAGAACCAACTCTTTTGATTTTTCTCTTGGTCGTATGATGATTATTAGGGGATGGAAAATGTTGACTGAGACGCGGTCAGTGATTGAAAATGACAGGTGCTGCCAATCTTCCCCTTTCCGCTGGGAAGTTTCTTGGAAGTTTCAGTCTGGAATTTGTTGGAATGAATAATAAATAACTGGCAGAAATATAGAATAATTTCATATGCACTTTATAATAAAACAATAGATAATCATTTGTTAATTGCTTACTGGGTGCAAGGCATTGTTACATATTATTTATATATGTAGCCTTTTTAATTCTTATAGCACCCCTATAAGACAAATGTCATGAGCCCCATTTTACAGATGGGGACACACAGTACAGGAGAATTTGAGTAAATTACTCCAAGTCCTAGAGCCAGCTAAGGCAGGGCCTCCACTGGAACCAGATGTGCCTGGCTCCACCACTGTATTTTTCCCACCAGACCATCATGGCCTAGTTCCCTTTTGTAGTAACTCCATTCCTTTAGGTTTGAGCTAGAAGGACCTAAACAATGGATAAGCCACTTGAGCTGTGAAACCTCAGGAAGGCTCAGTATTGGATGCATCCTTGGGGGAGCTCACCTGCCTGCTGGCTCCTCATATAAGGTGAGCATCGGAGTCACAGTTTCTGGGAATCTGTGGCAAAGTGTGCTGCTCTCACAAATCCTGTGGTGCCTTGGGAAGGCTTAGGGTTTCGCAGGGGTTAATGGAACCTCTAGTGGAGCCTTTGGAGATCTGTAGCTTGGGAGATATGCCAAGAGGTTACATGTTTCTTGGGTCTTGGGTTCTAAGCATTGTTAGATTGTTGGCTTCCCCAGTCTGAGCTTCCTTTTCCAGAAGGGTCTCATGTGTGTTCTTTCCTGTCCCCCATCTCTTTGTACTTAGGTTGCTGCTGCAGCTTCTTCTTTGGCTTTCCTCCCTTTAGATTTTCAATTTAATTCAAACCTTTATACTATTGCCAGGTCCATATTCTGCAGGGATTTCCCATTTACTGAACTTTTATGTTGACTTTCTGGGCTGTCCATATTTCACTTCTACCACTTACCATTATTTCCACAGCTTGAATGGTGCCTTGCTCTTGTGATAACTGTACTTTTCCCTTCCAATTTGTGCCTCACTCTGTCACTCACCAGCTTGTGCTGTTCCCACTAGTCTGCACATCTCTCTTTCCTCTTCTCTACTTTTTAAAATCTTTTGTGTAATTCGTGTCCTAGTTTTATTTTGCCACCTGGAAGACTTTGCTTGATTCGGCTCTTCTTGGAACCTATAGAATTACAGATATTGTATTACCTTCTGGTTTTCTCATTATTGTTTTGTTCATAAGAAGCAGCTTCTAAATAGGTTGTACGACTTCAGGACTCACAGTCTTTCTTTAATCTTGATACCCACCAAAGTCGAGACACATGGTAGGTGTGACATCACAGCTTGTTGACAGTCATTGCCTCCGTTATAGTACTTACTTAATTAAGCACTGTGCTTAAAAAGATTTTAAAAGTTGAATTAACACAGACATACCGAAAAGTGCTGTGACCTATAAATTGATTTGATATTTCGCTGCAGAATTGAAGGGTGTTTCTTCTTCTTTGTCTCTCCAGCAATCAAAGAGAAGTACGCAGACTGGACAGAATTTCTCATACAAGATTTAACTGGTTCACGGACAGCGCCCGCCAACTTACTGGAAGGTGTATGTATTGTTGTTATACAGCTCTTATATGTCTGAAGCGTCACAGTTACATGAGCTCAAATCTAACAGCACCTTTGCATATATCCTTCTTTAAATCCATGCCTATACAGAGATTGCCATATGCAAACAGCTTAATTTCTTGTTTTTTTTTTTTCCCCTGAATTACTTACAAACAATTCTAATGGCATTGAAGAATCATCACTTGTGGTATAATCAATAAATGGAAGATTTGCTTCTCTGTGAATGCAATTTAAATAATAATATGCTAGGATTACTTTTTCCTATCCTACATGTATAAGTCTTTATCCTATATTAGTGACTATAAATATATCCTGTAGAATAAGTGTTTTGTACAGGTGACAACTAAGGATATATGTGCTGTCATGGAAGCCCATGGATTATTTTGATAGATGGTTCCATTAAGCATTCCATTTCGGGTGGCTAACTCCAAGAGTTGAACACACAGGTGTGAACTCATAATTGAGTTAGTATACCGTATGAAAACAAGAGGAGAAATGGCTAACTGTATTTAAGCGTGATTAACTTTATGGCATGGAAGACAAAAGTTTAATCGGAAATCTTGATTTGAAATAATTTTATGATGAAACACTTTTATGTTAACTCTATATAATCAAATAGGGAGAGAACTGTACTGTGTTGTAATTAATTACTGAATATACCAGATTTGTTTTAAGAATGCCCCTAAACAAAGGGAAAACACAAATGAATAACAGTGATTCAATATGGATTTTGACAACATCATTATTTTCTTAACCATAACCGTCCCTCCTTTCATAAATGCCTGTGTGTGTGTGTATGTGTGTGTGTGTGTGTACACACAGGTTAGAGTACTTCTGTCTAATGTACAGTTAACTGAATTTATGAAGGTTTTGCCTACTGTATTTGTTTATTGAATCTTAATGGCCACTATATTTATTGTTTGGTTAACAAATCTAAATAATGATTTTCAGCCTTGCAAATGGACAAATTGTCTTACTATGTTAGTTTTTTTTTTTTTATTAACATATTTGCCAATAAGGCTTGTTGCACAAACACCCTTTTCATATGCTAACTTATGCTAAAAAGTTTCCTTAGAAGGGGCATTATTTATATATTTTATAAAACAAAGAACTATCAGGTTAGGCATATAAATAACTTTGTACAATCTAATTTGGCTGGTTATTAATGTGTATTAGACATGTTATCTACACATATTAATGCTTTATTCACATAGGGTATGAGAGGTTCTTGGTTATTACAATAATGCTGTCTCAAGATAAATGTCTGTCAGAGAGCCATGGTATAATTTTATAACCTGTATTAGATATATCCATCTATTGGAAAAGTAAACATTTTGCTACCACATGTTTTCTAGCCCCAGGGAAATTTGAGTGTAACTCATCTTAAAGATATACTGGTTTCTAACAAATGCAGTTTTATCGGGAAGGGTGATTTGTTTGGGGAGCAATTAGCACAAACTGTGATTTTCTATTTACGTGTGATTTTTGTGGTTGGATACAGAATTGGGTAAAATGGAAATGTGTGTTGGAGGGAAGGGGAGGGGTGATTTGCTGTGGAAAGGATGGGGGCGGAGGGAAACACCAGACTGTTTGCCAGTAGCTTGGATGATGGTGTGAAAAAATATTATCTTCTGCTGTCATCTGTTTCCATGAGAACCTTAAAATAAAGTTTAAAATAAGGAGTTTTGCTTCTGTTTAAACAGCCTCTGCGAGGGAAAGGCCCTATAGACCTCATTACAGTTGATTCCTTAATAGAACTTCAGGATTCTCAGAGCCCTTTTCAGTACTGGATAGTTAGTGTGATTGAAAATGTTGGAGGAAGATTACGCCTTCGCTATGTGGGATTGGAGGACACTGAATCCTATGACCAGTGGTTGTTTTACTTGGATTACAGACTTCGACCAGTTGGTTGGTGTCAAGAGAATAAATACAGAATGGACCCACCTTCAGGTAAGTGCTCAAAGCTTTTGCTCACTCTAAAGTATTTCATATACTTTGCATGAATATGCCACATAGGAGATACACCATGTTTTCTTGGGTGTGTATTTGGAAAAGTTATTAACTCTGTGGTATCATGTACATCAGAATATGTGAATATTAAATATTTTAACTTCAGAATACTTTCTACAGAGAGTAAAACCCAAAACTTTAGTCCATTGTGTCCCAAAAGGAGGAAGTACTATTTTAGGCTGTGGGAAAGGCAGTTCAGAAATGAAAGGCACAATAGTTGTGATTTGGGAATGTGCTCCACTTTCTCTTTAGGAATTTTGATAGTCTTGCAAGCAGGTTCCAAAGTCTATCCATCCATCCATCCATCCATCCATTTGAATGTCCAAACGAAATGATCATGGTGTTGTCTGTTCGACCAGGAAATGGTACAGAGACAGTCATCATGCTTTCTTCCTGGCACATCACGGATATTATTGAGCTTCAAATGCACTGTTAAATGACTTTCCACAGGCTTAATTGGATAGAATAGTGCATTATGCTTTCTGACATACCTGACTGGGCAAACATCTCAGTGTTTACAAAATAACCATTCTTGAACGCTTACTACGTGCCTGGTGATTTTACATCTGTTATGTCGTTTATTTTGATTGCATGAAAATGCTGCGTGTTTGGTGTGAATGTTTCATTTTAATGTAGAGAGAACTGAGACTGGGGGTAATACGCAGCTTGTCAAAGATCACCGAGCTCGAAGGCGGGATGTGCTGGTATCCTGGTCCCCTCCTGGTTTCCCCCCACTCCCCCACTGCCCCTTTCAGGTCTTACCAAAATTTTAAAGGGAAGCCTGAGAACAAAAACATTGGGTTCTTACGGAATTAAAGATGCTAAGGAGGAAATAGTCATTTCTTTCAGAAATTGCTGATCTTCCTTTTGGTCAATTCCCTGGGTATATTTGAAGCAGTGACTTGGCTTTTTGCTTTATTAAAATTGCCAGAGAATTTCCCTTCCATATTTGTTGCCATGAAGCTGAAGAATTCAAGAACTTTAATTGAAAAAAAAAAACAAAAACAAAACTTCCTGGTTCTATATCTCATGTGCTTGCATTTGTGTTAAATTAGACAGGAGTATAGACATGTAACATGGTATGTTATTAGTTTTATTATTGCCAATGTTTTGAGAAGCAGCCGAGAAATCCGTTTGTGCCCTGAGTAATTTTGAATGATGATGGCAAACTCAGGGCCTGCCAGTATTGAGAAGAAATCTGAGCTCAGGTTTGCCTAGGGATTCATAACCTTGCAAGAAAAATTTACTTTCTCCAGAAAGTTGGGTATATAAATCTCAGCCTAGTAACTAATTGCTTTATAAATTTTAGGAGAAAAATATACTTGCCAGTGTAAAAATCTATAGCAAAGCTTACTATTCATAGTTTCTTGGGAACTCTGTAATTCTCCTTTTCTTTGAATTCCGTGGCTTCATACTTAAAAGCAAGAGCAGAAAGTGTCATTATAGAAACTTAGGAAATATTTGTGTATGGGATAGCTCTCTCTTCTTTTAGGCACTGTGCTGGCTTTATAATATAAGCATAAATTTTGTTTACTTGTTTTGATAATTTTCTGGACATCAGTTCTTCAGTTCTTCATTTTCACTGAAGAGTCCATGAGAGTCCTTGCTCTAGTTTGCTAAAGGTTTCCAGGGTAATACACCAGGAATGGGTTGGCTTTTACAATAGAGATTCATTAGTTTAAAAGCTTATAGTTTTGAGGCTCAGAAAAATGTCCAAATCAAGGCTTCGTCAGGAGACGCTCTCCCTGAAGTACCGAAAATTGACTGTGGGTGATCAGGCACATGGTGGTATCTGCTGGTCCCTGCCTTCTCCTCTGGCCTCCGTTGCTTTCAGTTTCTGGATGCTCCTTCCGTGGCTTTCTCTCTCCTGGTATATTAGTCAGCCAAAGGGGTGCTGATGCAAAGTGCCAGAACTCTGTTGACTTTTATAAAGGGTATTTATTTGGAATAGAAGCTTACAGTTAACAGGCCCTGAAGAGCCCAACCCAATGTACCATAAGAGGTACTTTCTCACCCAAAGTCTGTTGCCACATGTTGACGCAAGATGGCAGGCAATGTCTGTGAGGGTTCAGCCTTCCTCCTTCCTCTTAAGGCTCCATGGTCCCAGCTTCTTCCCATCTTAGCTGTAGGCTTGTTTCTTTCTGGGCTCAGCTGCTCTGTTCTTGTCACAAGGTCAGCTGTTGACTATCAGTCTCATCTCTCTTCTGAGGGCCGCATCTCTGGAGCACGCTCTCTTCCTGCGTATCTGCTTCTGTGTGTCTACTTCCATGTGAGAGTGTTTTATCAGCCCCAGGGGGCTGGGACTCAACACTGAATTGCACTCTCATGACATGGTTTAATCAAAGCCCTAATCTTAACATAATTTAATCAAACATCTCAGCTGAATCTAATATAATCAAAGGGTATTGTGCCCAGAGGAATAGACCAGTTTGTAAACATAATCAATATTTCTTTTTGGAATTCATAAATAATATCAAAATGCCACACCCGGGTTCCATTGATATCAGCTTCTTGCTCTTGTGGCTTTTTCTCTCAGCTTCTGTGGGTTCTTCTCTGAGTTCATTTTTTCTCTCTGCTCTGTCTCTTCATATCTACTCTGTGTATAAAGTATCCCAGTAAGAGGATTAAGACCCACCCTGGGTACTCCTTACTGAAGTAATCTAACCAGTGGCCCTTAACTGAAGTGATTTAATCAAAAGGTCCAACGTACAATAGGTTCAAACCCTCAGGAATGGATTAACTCTAAGAACATGACCTTGTGGGGTCAACCCAGCTTCAAAATGTCACAGTCCTAAGACTTTGGGAAAGTAATTCTTCATCACCAAATTATTTTCTCTGCACATTAAAATGGCCAGGACAAAAGAAAATAAGAGGTGAAAGGACACTCGAAATGTGGCTTCTAGTTTTTGAAATACAGGAGTTACAAGATGAAAACTCAGTTCTTTTACCTCAGTAAGCACACCACCACTCTGGAGACGCAGTTATTACTTGCGTTTTATACAGGGGAGCAAAACCTGATACTTTGGATTTGTGAAATTAATTTCAAGTCCCAGTGAGACTTGTGGGACTTAAATTGTAGCATCATTTCCTCAACTGAAATATAGGTGGTTATGCAGTTTTAGACTTGCATACACAATATTCAGCTAACTTTTTTATTCCCCCAAACCACGAACAGCCTTCACTGTTGATGAGGAGCAGAGCTGCGAGGGTAGTCGTGGAGGGGAGCTACTTGATGCTGTGGATATAATTGAGAGGATACTCCTGTCCATTTCTCTTTCCCTGCCCCTCTCTTCTGGGCATCCGGGTATCCCCACCGCTGTTGTGATAAATAATTATAACTCTTCCTTTAGTTTTTACTTGTCCTTTTCTCTTTTTAAAGGGCATGATATTTCTCAACTGTGAAGTACAAATAGAGGTATAGAAAGATAATAAGGGGGAGCAGGTATAGCTCAGTGGTTGAGCACCTGCTTCCCATGTATGAGGTCCCAGGTTCAATCCCTGGTACCTCTTTTAATTTAAAAGAAGTAATAGGAAGTAGCTAAGAAGGTAGTCTTCAGAACTTTTCCAGAAAAGTACTGGGTTTTAGGCTGTTCACCTGGGAGAAACATGTAGTCATTGTTTTTAGTCAATGGTGAGCAAAGACTTCGAATTTCTGGTATGAGTCTGAGGAGATAGCATTCTGGTGCTTGGGGAAGGGCAGAGGAGGGGAGATAGGAAAGAGTGGAAAAAGCCACCTCCCATCACATGTAAGGCTATCAAGTAAGCACAGAGATGCTAAAGGTGTAAGTACTGCCCAGCTTTGGTGAAGAGTGTTTGGGGGTATACAAAATGGTCAAACAGCAAATACTCAGGAATGGGGGCAGTAGCTTCATGAAGTCCATACTGATTCAGGCTTTAGCAAGAGAGGATGGGAAATCCTTTTAGCGCCTTTTCTTCAATGCTGAACACAAGAGACGTTGCGATTAGGCCAAGTAGCTCCGTCTCTGACCTTCTATCCCTAACACACTTTTATTGATTTTTCTGGCATGTTAGTGTCCTCTATGGTCCTTGAATTGCCCCTTCTATTGGAGTGTTCTGTTTCCAATTCCAGCATGGCCCATCCCCTCATTTCATTCTCATCTTTGCTCAGGTGTCACCTCTGCAGAGAGGACTTTACTAAACCAACCAAACCCAAGGACTTTGTTTCATTCCCTTCTATATCCCCAGTGCCTGGGGTATAGGAGTTGCCCAGTCAATATTTGTTGAATGAGTTCACCGAATAGAAAGTCAGGTATGTCTACAGGAAGGAAGGAACCAGTCATGTCTAGTTCAGCTGCCAGGGTCCTCATCATCTTTTAGGAATTTGGGAGCCAATTTTGGAGGGAGAGGACCCTGTATCAGTCAGCATTCTCCAGAGAAACAGAACCAATAGGATATTTGCGTGAGATATAGATATACATATAACTATAGCTATAGATTGATATATATATATAGAGAGAGAGAGAGAGAGAGAGAGAGATTGATGTGTATATATAAAGAGATTTATTATAAGAAATTGGCTCATGCAGTTGTCAGGGCTGGCAAGTCTGAATGTGTAAGGTAGGCTGGAGGCTGGAGATTCCACTGAGAGTGATGTTGATTTCTTGAGTCCAAACTCCTTATGCTGGAAACTCAGGAAGGAGTGGAAGATATAGTCTTGAGGCAAATTCCTTCTGATCTCTGGACCCGTCAGTTCTTGCTGTTAAGACCTCCAAATAATTGAATGAGGTCTTTACTTAGGGTCAACTGATTGTAGATGCTCACCTACCCTATGAAATACCTTCACAGCAACAATCAAGCCAGTATTTGACCAAACAGCTGGACGCTATGACCTAGCCCAGTTGTCACATGAAAGTAACTATCACAGACACAGAGTGAAAACTCCCACGAATGGCTGAGGGGTGATGTCCTCTGTGCCATGGAAACGTTAGGGAAACTAGTAAAAACAGTGCCGAGAAAGTAGAGATGTTCTCTGTCGATCTGATCTCGCATTTGTAACCCAGGATAGCTCAAGGACTTAGAAGATACACAGGACAGACCCTGAGGTCTGTGATAATATTTGCTCCTTTAAATGGGATCCACATGTGAATCAAGCTTGAGAAACCTGGGAGAGGAGAACGAACGTGAGCTTGGAGTTCAGGGCCCTCTGGTACTAGCTACGGAGCCCCTGAGCAAGGTCCTCTATCCTCTGAACCCAGTTTCCTTGTCTGTAAAATGGGATTAATTCTCTTTCCTGGGGTGCCAAGGGGTATTGGATACATTGAGTGCATCTTCTAGGTGTTCCATCTGGGATAAGAGTATTACGTTTATACTTTGATTTTCCAAGAAGAAATTCAAGTAAGTCATTTAGAGGTCCACTTGCTTTCATATTTCTGGATTTTTAGCAAGCAACGTCTACTTTTTAAATATGGTCTTGCAGAATCAAAGGAGGTGAATATTTCTGAGGTGTTTTTGTCCCTACTTTCAGAATTTTTTTTCATGTGCCTTATTCTTCAAAATCCTTCTCCCAAACTTTTTTTTGGGGTGGGGGGGAGGGGTCAAAGCCTGGAGTCAGGAAGCTTCTGAATCTGACTTAAATGCTGCCTGACTAAGCTGTTTCTTAGACCAAACAGGGTGGTTTGCTTTCTATCTTACTTTGCCAGGGCTGCCGTGACAAAGTACCACAGAATAGCAGGTTTCAACAACAGAAATTTATTGTCTTGTGGTTCTGGAGGCTGGAAGTCTGAAATCAAGGAGTCAGCCTGGCTGTGCTGCTTCTTAAAGGGGAGAATCTGCTCCAAGCTTCTCCCCTGGTTCCTGGCGAGGAGCCGGCAATCCACGATGTTTCTTGGCTTGTGGCAGCATAACTCAATCTCTGTCTCTGTCTTAATAATTGTGTCCAAATTTCCCCTGCTTATGAGGACGCCCGTCATATTGGGTTTAGCCCAGCTCCAGTCCAGTTTGGCCTCATCTTAACTAATGGCATCTTCAGAGGCCTTGAGTGAGGCAGAGGGCCTCAGGTTATTCTTTCCTGCACTCCTGCTTCCGGTAGCACTTCCCGTGAATTATCCTGCCAACTACTCCAGAGGGAGATGGCCCCATTTCCATGTAGGCTTCTAGTTAAAGATGCATCAGGACGCATTTTAATTGCTTATTACTTCCCCACAAATAGAAATTGACATGGTGCACTCTTACTAAATCACCTGCAACGCGATCATTTTGAGAAAATGTTTTATGTTCTTTTAATGGTGCTATTTATTGTCCATAAACTTGCTGGGGCAACCGGAGTGCCTCTGTCTAATGAAACTCACACATGGAATATTGCTGTCTGCTTATTGGAACCATTAGACGTTTAGATTTTGCAGGTGGCTGAACATGCTGACAAAACTGCAGCTCATATTCACCTTTTAAGAAGTGTGCTTTGCCTTGGGGTTGAATTCCATTTTAGAATGCAATATCCTCAGAAAGAAGGAAAAGACTCTTCAGATTGTAGGTGAGGAGCAAAAGCCACCCACCGGGCAGCGGGGTTTTTGAAGGATGCTTTGTCTCTACTGCGGTGTGCGAGAGAGGCAGGGAGATGGCGGGATTGGGGTTGGCAGCCTGGGGGTGGCTTGGGCGCCCGGTCCCACTGCTGGTATCTGGAGCTGGATCAGGCAGGGCTGTGAGAGGCCCTGGTGGGGTCAGCATATCATCTTGCTGAGTTAGGCTCGTTTGGTTCTCTCATCCTGGCCGCGTGGGGTTTTCATTGCTGCTGACCTTAGTAAGTAATCTTCATCGCTCTTTTACCTTCTCCTTTGGCTCAGGGGCTCCCTGTGCCCCATTTAAGGGTCTGACTGATCACGGTTACAGTTAGAGGGAGGCAAGGATACAAGGTAGCCTTTTAAAAATTATCTCCTTTCTCACTCTTTCCATCTTCAGACCCTTCCTTTGGTCTTGGCAATCCCATCCTCTCTCACGAAGCTGTTCTCCCTTTACCACCATGCCCGGGTTGAGCTCCCCACCCACCTCCTTCCACATTGCTGGAGAAGTGAGTTTGTTCATGTCCCTCAGGAAGTCCGTTTCTCTCCTGACCCCTCTGGAACTGCTCTAGTTGATGTCCTAGAGACCCTTGATTACCTCCTGTGAACTAAGGTTCTCATCAGGCAGCCTTGAGCCAAACCGTGAGTGCGTTCCAGGGTCTCCATCTCGTGCTCTGTGAGCCTGTCTCTCTTCCTACTTTGGGGCACCCTGTGACAAGCAGGGTCTTTCTCTAGGTCCCTCTCCCTCACCACTGAGTTCCTGCAGAAGTGTTTACAGAGCCCCCGCTCCGGGCCCCCAAAATATATTAAACCCTACCAAGAAGAATCCCGCTCTCTTTCCATTCTGATAGAGAAATGCCAAACTGAAAAAAAATTCCCCCCAAAGTAGAAGAGTATGAATGAAATGCTAGGAAGGATAATAGACCGTATATAGAAGTAAGCAGATTTTGTCATTAACAGCCCTTTTTGTCTTCTTGTGTAACTGTGCCGGTGGGCAGTGCAGTGATAACTTGGCTAGTTCTTGCAGTATCTTGCACTTAATAATAATGGTCCAAAAGTCTAAAGAAACTGCTAAAACACCTATCTCCTACCTGGGGCTTAAATTAAGCTCAAGGTGAGTTCAGAAGCTATGAAGATCACAATATATAACTCCATGCTAAAAAAAAAAAGCAGATGTGCAGGAAATAAAAAAATATAGCCCCAAAGGTTTAACATTGCCTTTTAACTGTGCTTAAATCCATATTCATATCCCAACTGTCTGCCTGAAGTAGCTTGGGTTGATATAGTGAAGGTATAAACATACCTACTTCCAGCATGCGCTTCTGCAAATCCTATTTTGATAAGGTCTTAAATCTGTTGAGATCAGGTCATAAAATTCCCCTGCAGTTTCAGCAATAGATACAAACAGTGCTCAACAATTTTTTGCTTTTAATTTTGCATTCAGACACTGTAACTTCCATTTGTAAATCCCTCTTCCCTCCTCTGCCTGGAGAAAACTATGGGCAAAGTGGTGTGTTGGCAACATTTTGAGTGTAAATACTAAACTTGATTGGTAAATTTTAATTTACCTTTTAATAATTGTGTGGCTTACACGGACTATTTTTAGCATATAAGTGTTAGAGGTTCCCGTTCACTAGGTTTGCAATAATTAACAAGCTGTGACTCAGTTCCCCTTGACATGCTTTAAGGAAGGACAAGCCCCCCCTTAAGCCTACATGTCTGAAAGCAGGACACTTCTCCAAAGGTTATACAAAGAGACCACGGTGAAGATGGGAATAAAGTGAAATAAAGAGCTTCACTCCCTCCACATCAAAGCACCACCTGCTCCTCCAGCATTCCAAGAAAACTCTCTAACCCACTCCCCTCTAGCCATACAAGGGAAACTTTTCACCCCTAAGGCTCCTTATTGGCCCCTACACCTTACTCAAACCCTTGGCCCCTCCCACCGACTATCATTTCCCCGCCTAGCAATGTACTGTATAAATTCAAAGCCCTCCTTTCCAGGGCTGAAGTCTCTCTTCAGACCCCCACCATGCCGGTGGTGGGGCTGAAGTCTATTCTTCAGACTCCCTCTGTTGGGAGACCTTCCCAATAAACTTTCTACCTGCAATCATCAGGCTCCGTGTCCCAGTGAGCGCCGTTTTTTTTCCCAACAATAAGAGCTTAGAGATCTAGTGAAAAATATGCTGTAATAACTCTTAAATGCCAGACCAAGAGTCGATTGTAGTTTAGAAACTTATCAGATAATATGTTCTTCACCAGTGGATATTACTTTTTGGGTATATGTGGAAATTGGGGCAATGGATTACTACTGAAAGTTTTGCTCACATGATTTATGCCCTTAAATTAACGACAGAATGCCAGTGGAATGTATGCAAATTTGACTAAGAGACCTATTAAGTTTATTCTTCATTTCCGATAGCGGCTTCCCAAGTTGCTATTTAATGTCAAAAACTCCGTTTAGCAGGTGGGTGAACTCTTATAGTTGCCGAGCATGCTGAAGTATCATGGAAGCCCGGGAAGATAAAATCCAAGAAAGAGCCACCCAGCAGAACACTTTAGATCTAAAACTCTTATGTGGTTTGCTATTGATACAGAAATCTATCCTTTGAAGATGGCATCTGAATGGAAATGTGCTCTGGAAAAATCCCTTATTGATGCTGCAAAGTTTCCTCTTCCAATGGAAGTATTCAAGGTAAGATACTCATTCACAGCAATTTATGTATTGTTTACAAGGATAAACTGTTCAAAAAGTTTTCTATATTAAATCACTTCCCGCTGTTAACAAAGCTCCCTTCTGGTGCACTTGCCATTTTAAATGTTTGAAATTTTATGTGCTCTGTTTTGCTGTTTTTTTGGTAATCTTAGTCAACGCCCAGTTTGTGAGATACTGATGAAAACTTTTTATGCTGACAGTTTTTCTCTGTAATGAGTATGATAGAAATCTCATTTTTAACCCCCACCCCCCAAGAAACAAAAGAAAATATGGCAAGTCTGATTTTGCTCTTAGCTTGGTAAAATGATAGCAAATGATGATTCTCTTGCTGCATCTTGGTTCAGTCTTCTTGGTGGCTCCATAAAGTTGTGTGAACATCTTCTGGGTGCAGGGCATTTTGCTGGCTTGTGAAACACCTCTCAACTGGAACGGATTGCCGAGTTCTTAACACTTTTACAGATAAGTTAAAAAACATATTTGAAGTAGAGTAGCCTTACGTTCTGGGCAAGAAAGGTGCATCAGGTGAGAGGAAATCATGAAACAAGCTCTTCTCGTTTGCAATGGACATACGTGGGAAGCCTGCACCATGCTGTTCTTTTACATGAACGGCTCTAAATGGGGTTGTCTTGGACTGACATAAACTCGTCTTTCAGCTCGGAGGAGGCACATTTCTGCAGCGAGTAGAAGGTGCACGTGGGAAATGAAATTAAAATGGTGTGTAGGTACCGCCTGCAGCTAGAGTTGAGGCTCTGGCTGGGGTGCTGGCTTCCTGAATTTCACTTATACCGAAGTCCTCACTCAGAATTTTAACCAGTCGTGGCAAATCATTAACCTTTTTGTTCTGCACTTTCCTTGTTTTGTCAAATAGGATGTATTAAGACCTCTTCTTCAACTAGTCTTCTGATTATGTTCTGAAGTTGAGTTGAATGACGACCTTTACTGGTGAAACTGTGCAAATGTGATAGGCTGTTACAATCACGGATTCTCTGATATGGTGTTATAATCACCGACAATGAAACATTATGTCAGGAGTTGTTTTTTCTATGTGACTCTTCTCATTCCTCTTCCTTTCCTCCTTTTCCTCCTTTTCCTCCTCTTTCCTCCCTTCTCTCCTTTCTTCCTTCTTTTGGTAATACCTCCTTCTCTTTTATAATGTATCTGGCTCCCTGCCACTGCCTGAGTTAGCCTACCCTTGCCATTCCCTGGGCTTTTGTCGTTGATGTCCACTCTGTTCTCTTTGACATAGCCTTAGCCATATTTTAAGTGTGTAAATTAATCAGTTTCACTCTGCTTTTCGTGTCACTATGCTTTGGAAAAAAAAAAATTTTTTTTTTTTTGATGTATGTTATACACATGCAAGGAGTTGGAAGAGTATTAAAATGCAAATGTAAACACCCACCATCCAGTTTGAGAAACGGAAAGTGGCAGGTACATCCATAGAAGCCCTGGGCAGATTCCTCCCCTAACTACCCCCCTCTGCGCCGCCAGAGTAACCTGTGCTCTAAACTTTGTGTTCATTTTTCCCTTGCTTCTCTTTGTGGTTTTACTACCTATGTAAGTTTTCCTAAATGTAATATTAATTACTTTTGATAAAATGATAAGTAAGCACAAATCTAATTATTTAGGAAGACCATTTTCCTATTCTTTGGAGGGGAAGATTGCAGGGCAGTGTCTGGCTAAGAAACTGGCTTCACTTTTCCTTGGAGTTTACAAGAACCTTGTCTAGAGAATTCAATAGATAAAATCAGCGGGCTAATCCTAAGAAAGTTAGGGTTAAGAAATTCAGGTCTGGGGAGCAGATGTGGTTCAAGCAATTGGGCACCCACTTCCCACATGGGATGTCCCAGGTTTGGTTTCTGGTGCCTCCTAAACAAGACGAGCAGATGCAACAAGCAGGGAGCAGATGTGGCTGAAGCAGTTGGGTACCCGCCTCCCACATGGAAGGTCCCAGGTTCAGTCCCTGGTGCTTCCTAAAGAAGATGAGCAGACAACGGGCGTACACAATGAGTGGACACAACAAGCAGTCACAGTGGGCAGACAACGAGCAGACAACGAATGGAAACAATGAGCAGACAGACAAGGTAGCCAACTTGGGGGGAGGATAAAATAAAAGGTAATTTAAAAAAAGAGGAAAAAAAAGAAATTCAGGTCAGTTGCCAAAGTTGTAGCGTGAACTCTAGGTACTAGATGAACCTCAGATATATAGCCAGGGACTGGTTGGTTATATTTTCTGCTTTTATGGCTTGCTCCAGCTCTCAGGAGCAGGGCAAAGCACAAGATTTCTGGGTAGTGAAATGAAGGTTCTGATCCAGGCAAGCCAGGTAGATTAGGGAGTGGAAACTTCCTTAGCATATGATCAGAATTAACCAAATATTATTTAAAATCTTGGCCTGGCTTATCTAGGCATAATGTCCTCAGGTTACAAAGATGGTAAAATGCACAAGCATCCTAGCAATAGCAGCCTATGACATTTCTGTCTCATTTTGAGTTGACGGAAAATGCATTTATTTTGTAGTTTATAGATTGTTTTTGTGGGTATAGAATTCTAGTTTAGTTATCTTTTTCCTCAAGATTTTGAAGCTATTGCTTCATTTTTCATTTCTTCCTTCTCTGGGATTTTACAGTCTCTCTTTCCCCACTGTTCTGAAATTTCATCATGATCTGCTTTGGTGAGGGTCTGTTTTCATCCCAGGTGTTGGGGTACTTGGGGTGTCTGACAACTCAGGCTTTTCATTTGGGCATATTTTCTTGTATTATTATTATTTTGTAAAATGACGATGTTTGTTCCCTCCCTC
Organism: Cabassous unicinctus; assembly: GCA_029593785.1. Classification (NCBI taxonomy): domain Eukaryota; kingdom Metazoa; phylum Chordata; class Mammalia; order Cingulata; family Chlamyphoridae; genus Cabassous; species Cabassous unicinctus. Next base: position 17,346 of record JAQZBX010033830.1, read on the forward strand.
CCTCCCTCCCCGTCTCTTTCTGGGAATCTGAGTATTTGGAAATTGTTCTCCTGGACACATCTTTGGATTTTTTTTCCCTTTCACTTCTTATTTTCATTCCCTTATCTGTTTGTTCTACTCTGAAAAATTTCTTCAAAGTATTTGTGCTGTCATATTTTTAAGATCGCTTGTTTTCTTTTTTTCTCCAAATGTTCTTTTTATATATCATCCTGTTCTTGTTGCACTGAAGCAGTAGTTTAGCTCTTGGGATTATGGTTTGTTTGTTTTTAAGTCCCCCGCCACTCCAAATTGTTTGTTTCCTCCAAATTGCTTTTATTTTTTCTCTCATGCTAGCGAATTTCTTCAGATATCTGAAAATCCTTGCCTGTCTGCCCGTGATTACAAGGGAGGGATTAGATAGTTTGGGCAGGGTTTGTCACTGGAGGGATGTGTATCTGTACTGTGGGTTTTTCCCTCTTGAGCTGATTTTCCAGAGGACAGTATTTCAGTCTTGTGCCTGGTTTGCAAGATCTGGCTGCAGTGTCTTGGGAACTGAGTGGGGAGAAGAGGACTGTGGGTCTTGGCATTTAGCATTGCAAATGTACCCACCCCCACAGACCAGGGACCATGTGTTTCATCCTCTTGTCCTCTGCTGGACTGGGAGGAGCTTTTGGTCTTGTGGAGCAGGGCAGGGGAGAATTCCTAGGGTACTGCCTGTTTTCTCAAACATTTCCCTACAGTTCCCCTAATTTTATCAGGTCCCAGGCACCCCTGGTTTCAGATGCATCTGGTGTTACTAGTTTCTGAGATTGCTGTAGGTTCTGCAGTATTCATTGGGTTGGTTCTTAGCTTTTCTGCTGAAGGCTTGCAATTTTGCTCAGTTGAATATATTAAATCGGCTGCTTCTTGTGTGTCTTCTTTTTGGCTTCCATACTTTGTTGCTCTTGAGTGGGTTTGTATCTTTAAAAAAAAAATCCCTTTACTGTGGTTTTGGTTAGCGTTTAGGAGGAAGTAAAAATGAATGTGGCATTTTTGTCTGCCATCTTAACTCAGCAGGCTCGTTTGAAAGATTCTCCTATTTGCACTGTAGGTTGAAGCTTCCAAGACGTCTAAGGCGGGTGGGACGTGGACCCTGCTGCCCTAGGCACTCTTGCTGTAGGCCAGACCCCTCCTCTGTGTACCAGGCCTCCAAAGCACTGGCCTCTTCCCTGGTTTTCTAGTGCCCTTTGTACGTGTTTCGTTATTTCTGTTAATTTCTACTGTATCGTTACTCTAACAGAAGACTTTCCTGAACCTCTGACCCTTATCCCTCACCCAAATGAGGTCGGACCTCCTTTGTGTGTCCTCATAGCATGTAAGGCTTCTCCTCGTAACTTGCGTCTTAGTTACACTGAATCATTTGCACACTTCTCTTGTAATATCCATCTCTCTTTTTTCTTTATTTGAGAAGCTGTAAATTTACAAAACAATCATGCATACCATACAGGATTCCCATACATCACTCTACCACCAACACCTTACATTGTTTGACACATTTTTTACAGTTGATGAACTATAGTCCATAGTTTATGTTTGGTGTGTTTTTTCCCACAAACCATCCTATTATTAACACCAGGTGTAAGTATTGTATTTTAGTTGTAGGTCATGAGAGAAGGTTCTCATATTTGTACTGAGGACAGAACAATTCTGTGATGAAGCTGAGAGCTACCGAGGGTACATTTTGGATGGATTGTACATTGTATATGGATGTATATTGACCATATGACAAAGTGAACCCCGTGGCGAATGATGGACTATGGTTAACGGTACAAATATCCATCTCTTTTTGCTTAACCTTGACGCTCCAGGAAGGCAGGAACCATGCCTCTCCTGGTCATTGTTGAATCCGTGAAACTAAACACAATTCTTTGCCCTTGGTAGGTTCTTAATAAATACTTGTCAAATAAATGAATGAGTCTTTGAATGGGCACATGTATTTTTAACTCCTTGACTATAAGAAATTTGAGTTACTATCATTACAGATGATTTAGGTATGAAGACTTATTTCTTAGAACCATTAATACGAACATTCAAAAGATATAAACATTAATAATCTTAAACTATTTTAATTAAAATTAACTATTCCATTAAACATTTATTGAGCCGCTACTCTGCAACAATCTATTATATGCTGTTGACCTGATTTCAGGGTTTAATAGTTTGTTTACATTTTCCAAAACACAATTATCTTCATCCTAATTTCTTTCTATTACAATCCAGACTATTATTTTGATAGATATCCTGAGAATTATCATCTCCCTCAATATTTTGTTCATAAATAAGAATTGCTTTAAGAGTAGGTATTGAATACTACTTTCATTGTGTCCTCAGGGTCAAGGTCAAGGTCAAGACAGGGCATATGCAGTAGGCACTTAATAAATAAAAAGTGGGTGAATTGACTATTAGGAATGTTGAGTGCTTGTGAGACACTTTGTTTTCTCTTATTTCAATGGGCAGTTTTCCTTTTTTTTTTAAGTTTTCCTTTCTTAACTATAGTTTGTACGGAGGGAATATTTATACATTGAATTTTGAGATCATGAGAACAACCGTATTTTATGGGGTTAGTAATTTAAGAAATCAAATAATAGTATTTTCTGTTAAGTTACTCGACCTCCGCAGAGGTAATAAAGTTCAAAGAAATTACATGGGGGTGGAGGTGACGATCAAACTGTCCTAGGGAAAAAAAAAAAAAGCCAAAGAGAAATTTTCTGTCCCTCTCAAGATTTTAGAAGTTTCAGCAAGCAATATTCTCCTGCAGAGTCCCAAAATAGAACTTAGATATTTTTTCCCCCCGTTATCACTGTTTGATCATCACTATTTCTCAGCAGGCAAACTTCCTTCTAGTTACTTTCATTATGGTAAAAGGAATATATGCTTGAATTCAGCAGTGAGTCATCCTAGATGCATGTTGTTATGGAAAATTGCCACTGCGTTTAGCTGTTATGAGACAAGTCAAAGCTAAGCACATTTAATGGCCAGAGACAGGCAGTATTTCAGAGCAATTCTTTTTATTATTTTTACACTTTAGATAAAAATGGGTGTTTTGATGGAATGAATCTCATTATGCTACAGTGTTTCTCGCTTTGTCGAATATGTCCCCACGTCTCTATTGGTATTTACACATCTTTATCTATAACTGTAATCCGATAAAGCTAATCCTTCCCCATCTATCATGAATACAGACAGGAATGGAGTGAAAACAGGTACATAATTGGTGTTCCTGTTCTTGTTTACCCTTGATTTGAGAGAACACTCAGAGTGTCTTTTGGAAACCCTGTTTTACTGGGAATTTTGTCTTACCTTCTTTGGAAAATGGAGATGTTGTCCAAAATGTACACTGAGTTGAAAGAGTAGTTTGATGCAATGGTGCAAAAAAAGGGGGGGAGGAGAAAAAAAACATTTTATTGAAAAATAAATGAGATAAATTTTTTTTCTGAAAGCCAGCCTCACAATTTCGAAGCCTAATGGGTTTGCCCCAATTACTCACATATCAGTAGTAATTTCCTCTTCAAAAAAAAAGTACGTAGAGGTGACTAAATTGCAAACAGCATGGTCTTTCACTGGCTTTTCATTTAGGAGAGACCAGTCTATGTCACGCAGTTGGGGAGTGATCACCTTAAGAACAAAAAGAAATCTGCTTTTTAGGAATCAACTTAAGATACGTTAAAAAATAGATAAAAACATAATGGGACAAATTCACATTGACCTATTATGCAGCTTTTGCAAGCTGTCGTTTGATGAACTTAAGACCTAACCCACTGTCAACTAATGTGAAATGCCCCAGTTTCGAGAAAAGCTTTTTATTTTTCTTGTTCAGAATAACTGCTAAATTTGCTGTCCTTTGAGTTTTGTTTTTATCATCCCAAAAATGCAGTTATTATAGGTCTACTTCAATGTGTTGGCCAGTGATGTCTGAACTCCACTAAGTATTTACCAAGAATCAACTACAGGACTTTGAGAAACTTAGTAAGTTTTAAAAATATTGCCAATGCAGACTAGAAAATAAGTGTCTTTGTCTTGATAATTAACGTAATACTTTGTGGGTTAGATATTCATGGGCTTTCTGTAGTTACTTTTACTTTTCGTTGCAGTTCTCGCCATTTGTAATCTGCATCTGTAACCCCTCTTGTCTGCAAATGTTAAATTATAGAAGTTTCACTAACAACTTATCTAGCCATTAAATGAGAGACAGCAGTTCCCAATTTGCCAGTTCATGGAAACAAAAGTATTTTTTTCTTAGAGGAATTCAGGATAGGTAGTGGAGGGAAAACAAGTGTTCTCCAGCAAACTTCACTTGTGGCCATGCTTTGTAATTACAAGGAAAGAGCATTATTTGAAATGTCACTGAGTTCTATTACCTGTCTTTTTATTCCTTGAAAAATGAAATTATTTGAACTTTATTTCTCATTCTTCTTTAAAAAAAAAAAAAGTTTAAAAACTCTGCAGTCTGTTTGAGATTCCGAGTAAGCTGTTTAGGGATTTTGCTCTCGTGTAAAGGGAATTGGAGATAAAGCCAACTGAGGCTTGAGGCCATAAAACTTGGAATTCTCCTGTAGCCTCTTTTTCACTCACATCTCTCTGGCAGGGGTCCCCAGGACCACCACTTGGGTTGGTAATCTGCAGGAAGGATTCACAGACCCCAGAAGTCAGCATACTCATGGTTGACCTTAATTACAGCGAAAGGGGTGCAAAGCAGAATCTTCAAAGTGGATAGGCATGTGGGGCAGTCGGGGTACCAGGCACAGCCTCCAAGAGTCCTCTCCCAGAGGAGTCACACAGGATGTCCTTGATTTCGCAAGCGATGGCTTGTGACAACACGTGTTGGATGTGTTGTCTACCAGGGAAGCTCCTGAGAGAACTTGGTGCCCAAGGGTTTTCTTAGGTACTGTTCACAGAGGCGTCCTCTGCCCACCACAGAACCAAATTCCAGACTCTCAGATGGAAAGCAGCATTCAGCATAAACCATATTGTTCTTACAAACAGACTAGGCACAGTGAACCCACCCTTATTATTTAGGACAAGTTTTCTGTCCTCAGGGTCAGGAACTGTTTATCATCCCCCTTCCCAGATGGCAGCCAAGGCCCAGCCTGGCAAGCAGACCCTTTCTAAGGGCCTCATCCCTGCAACGATAACTCTTTTCTGCCCATGGCTATTCGTTCCATCAGCAAGTCCTGTTGGCTCTATCTTCAAGATATGCCCCAGTTCAACCACTTTTCTGTACGTCCATTACCACTACCTGAGTCCCAACCAGCACATCTCTCTCCTGGTCTGTTGCATTAGCCTCAGAACGAATTTCCCTGCTTCCCATCGGTGCTCCCTGCACGTTCTTCAGAGAGCAGCCAGAGTGATTCTTTTAAAAGTCCGATCGTGCCCATCTTTTACTCAGAATTCCCAGGTGGCGTGGCTTCGCACTCAGGGTTATGGTCTACAGGGTTCCTTGTGACCCTGCCCCCCACTGCCGCTCTGAGCCCTTCTGCTGCTCTAGTCTGACCCCGGTGCCTTCCAGGCTGTCTCTCCCATGTGCCAGGCAGGCCCCTGTCTCCCGGCCTTTGTGCTGATGCGCTGCCTGCTGGAAGGTGAACCCCCAGAGAGCTGCTTGGCTCCTTCCTTGATTTCTTAGGTCTCTCCTTAACATCAAAACCAGCACTCCCCACTATCTTACCATGTCATGCTCTGCTGCCTTGCTTTATTTTTCTTCTAGCCCTTATCCCCTGACATATTATATATTAATGTGCTCTTTTGCATCTCATCTCTTTCCCCAGCTAGAATCTAAGTGCCATGAGACCTTTTCTATTTCTTTTTATTCCTGCTCAGTCCCCAGTGCCTGGAACATGGCTTGCTGAGCACATAGTAAGCGCACAGTAAATATTCTTGAATGTATTAATGAAGAAATAAGTACAGAAATCCACTTAGAAGAAAGAAAGTTCAGGAGAAGTCATTGACATCACTCCTTAAAAATTTAAATGTCCTGTGAGTAGTTCTGAATGTTGGAAAGGCTACCTTTAGACGGGGGAAAGACTGAATTGTTTTGGGATAGTGAATTGCCAAGTAACTTGCCGGCATTTTCATGGTCAACTAAATATACTCCAGGTCGATAGAGACTTGGCTGAGAATAAGAAATGGCTGAGAGCACCGGGAAGAAAATCCGGGATGAACTGAAATTAAGAAAACGTCACAGCATAGAATAAATCACGTCCTGTGAAATCCCGTTGCTCATAAACTTGAAATGTCAAGGTTTGCTTCTTGCTTAAATGATCATAGACTACACTTATTGTTTCACATGCACTCGTGTGTGTGTGTGTTTTCTCATTTCAAAGCATCTGTCACTTATTATCTCTCTTGATACAATAATCTGGTGTTCTCTTGTGATATATTGTTACCTCGTTAAACAAATAGATAAATGGAGATACAGGGAGTTTGAGGAATGCGCCCAAGTGAACTCTCCAGATCAGTGATAAAGCAGGCAGTTCAGCGATCGGGTTCAGCCTGCTTGGTGACTTTTTTTTCCCCCTGCATTGTGTTGCTTTTCCTAATACTCCCCTCATGTTCCTGGGATGAGGATATATTATAATTGTGAAGAGATGAGACATGGTGGGGCAGTGACTAAATGGGTTATTCTCATTTTAACTGGGGTTGGGGTGGGGCAGTGACGAAATGATGCTTCTGGATTATTCCTGTTTTATTTGGGATTGAGGCAGAGTTATGGTTTTTGATGTGACACGTGCGCCTGGGACTCTTGCTGTAATGCATTCTATCTTTGCTTCCCTGACCAGTTCCTAATCGAGATCTGTGGTTATAGTGGAGGTTAAAAGGAGCCAGGGTCACAGTGATTGAGGCTCTTACCTTATCAGGACACACAGGTCCTCATCTGAGAACCTAGGTAAAATACTCAGTCTATTGGTGGCCACCTGCTAGCTCAGTTTCTGTCATCTTTGACATTGGTGGTTTCTAAATGAATCCAAAATTATGTATACATAACTGATAGGAGCTGAAAGTTGCCCACAAAATCTGTAAATCAGTACTAGTAAAGCAGCAATTTAAATCTGGTGCAGTCCAGTTTCAAGCTGTGCTTGAAATACTTTCTCCATTGTATCTCGCTTTCCACACAGGTTAATGCTTAATATACAGAGGGAAGGGGCAGCCGAGAGAGGGCTAATTGAGCAAAGAAAATGCTAGCGTGAGACCATTTTTATTATTATTATTTTTAACACAGACTCCCCAAAAAAGGCATTCCATACTCGTTTGCCTTCCCGATTAAGAGCGTTCAGGTGGGGCTTGCTTACAGCATGCTGAAGATTCTGCAGCGCCATCCTGCTCTTTCTTTAGTTCTTTTTAGCTTTGAATTATGTACCTGTCAGTGCGATTGTAGATTTAACCCTTAGGAGAGAGTGTCTTTTCTATTTTAGCATCTGTAGACCTAGGTTAGAGGCAGGGGAGAGAAGATTAAGTGTGACAGAGAGAAAAGCTTTCCTTTCTCATTCCGTCTGTAGAGCCAGAGGGGTAAGAAAGGATGCTAGCTACTCGGTTACAATGGATTGTGATATCGCCGTTTTTATGGGGACTGATTTCTTTTTCTCTTGTTCGGCAGCTAAATACAGCAACAATAAGAAACTGGTAGCTGAGTTTGGCCTTCAGGTGGGATGCTTAGATTCTCCCAGAATTTGCTTTAGGCTCCCAGGGTAGAGGTGGAACTTAATTTCTTCAGCATGGGATTCCTTGTTCCACCTGGCAGAGTATCTGGTACCAAGTTATTTAGCAATAAATATTCAGGTGACACGTGGTTGATCTTTCCTTCTCATCAGGCTAAAGCCAAATGGTTCTTTTAAAGAAAGTCTATCTTGACAGTAGGACAAGCTCAGGTGGCTTGC
>JAQZBX010033831.1:0-25223 GCA_029593785.1 Cabassous unicinctus
AAAAAAAAAAAAAAAAAGAAAAAAAATAAATAAACATATATGCACCAAAAATCAGTGGCCCAAAATACATAAAGACAAAAGATAAAGACCATTTGGGGTTTGACGGTTGGCATTTAACCCCACTCTTACCCTTCTGTTTGCTCCTCTGTACTTCTGGTGTTGGCTAAAAGCCCACAAACTACATTTTTCGATCTCCTTTGTTAGTTGGGTTCTGGTTAGGTTCTGTCAAAGGAAGGCAGATATTACTGGATCGGAAGGTGGGAAAAAGGAGGAAACTGTTTTGCTTCTGGCAGTCACTGGCAGCAACAGCAGGGGTTCCGGCTCAGTGGCAGTGCTGGTGATAGCAGGGCCACGGATGTCAGCAGTTACACTGGGAGTTCTTGAAGGGACAGTGGGAGACAATGCCAAGCTCCTGCCAACAGATGACTTAGGGGCTCCTGGAATGTCTGTGCTACAAGGGCAGATAATGGGGGGTTCAGGTGAATGTTTAATCCTGCAGGGTGATAGTTTTCTGCAGTTAGTGATCCCTAGATAATATCACCTCCCCCCTTTGTGGCAGTTTGAAATTATTTTATGAATCCCAAAAAGAGAAAGATTGTGTTTGTAAACTAATCTATTCCTCTGACTATGATACCCTTTGAGTGCATTAAATTTCACTGAGATGTCTTGGATTAGATTATCCATTAAGATTAGGGCTTTCAGATTTGACTATGTCAGAGGGCGTGGCTCAGGTTGAATCCCTGTCCCCTTGCTGAGTCTGATATAAATGGACACTCACTCAAGAAGACACACAGAGGAGAGAACTTTGTCATTTTTGATCCTGCCATGTGACAGAAAGAAGTCTCAAACAGCTAAATCCCCACCGAGAGATGGGCCATATGCCTGATAGTTTACAGCTGACCTTGAAAAGACAACCAAGACTGATACAGGAAGCCCTGAGGGATAAACCCTATGCTAGCCTGCAGCTGAAATCAGGAAGAACCTGGGCCCACGGAGCCTGAAGAGGAAGAGGAAGCCCAGAGGGGAAGGCTGAAACCAGGCAGAGATGGCCCGCCATCTTGCTTCAACACGTGGCAGCTGACTTTGGTGAGAAGGTACCTTTTATGGTACCTTGAGATGAACTTTCCACAGCCTTGGGACTGTAAGCTTTTACCCCAAATAAACACCCTTTATAAAAGCCAACAGATTTCTGGTACTTTGCATCGGCATCCCTTTGAAAGACTGATACACCCTTTAAGCTTCTCCAATCTTCCAACATTTTTTTTTTGTAATCTAAAACTGTGTATTTAAAGCCTTTCTTGTTGGAATATCTAGTGTAATTTCTTTTTTCTTGACTGAACACATTGACTGAAACAACAATGTGTAGCCAGTTTTTCAGACAGTATTTAGCATAGAGAAGCCTCCATAGAAATATGCTCATACAAATTCTGTGTCTAAGGTCAATCTGGAACCTTTGCATATGAAAATAATAAGAACTTTTTGAAAAAGGTCCACAGAAGAGGATCAGGAGAAATGAGACGGTGTAAGGAAAGAGGAGGGGTGTCCACACTGGCTCTGACTAGAATGGGGAACTTTTTTTTTTTTTTTTTAAAGATTTATTTGTTTATTTATTTATGCCCCCCCTTGCTGCTTGTGCTCGCTGTGTCCGCTCGCTGTGTGTCCTCTCCGTGCCTGCCCATCTTCCCCCCGCTGCGAGGTCCCGCTGCATCAACCCCTCGTGCTGCGCGGGCCGGCCTGCCCTCATAAGGAGGCCCTGGGAAGCGAACCCAGGGCCTCCCACATGGTAAACGGGGGCTCTAACAGTTGAGCCACACCCGCTTCCTGTTGTGAGGTCTTGCTGCATCAGCCCACTAGGCTGCGAGGGCCGGCCGGCCCCCACAAGGAGGCCCCGGGAAGCGAACCCGGGGCCTCCCACATGGCAAAAGGGGGCTCCATCGACAGCCACTCCCGCTTCCCAGGGGAACTTTTCTTTAGCCCCTGGCTAAAGTCTCCCACCAGCTTCACAATGGCAGTATGCTGATAGCACATAAGAAGGAGACATTGTCCTTGCCCTTAAGGAGCTCACAGTGCAGTGAGGGGCACAGACTTGAACACATGTAAGGGAGTACAGTGGATAAGGTCATAATAGAGGGGTGAACGAGGCACTGTGAGAGCTAGAGGCCTATTCTGTGATTAACCTGAACCCACGGCCAGCCATCTTGGCTCGATAGCAATCACCACAGCGAGCTCAGTACACCATGAGTTGCCCTGCTACTGAGGTGGCTAAAATGATGTTTGGCCAAGGGCTCAGTCATGCAGGCCAGGAAAAGAGGTCATACAATTCATTCTTACAATGGATCATCCTCTTTTCTAGGTGGATTTTGGGCAGTAAGACTAAAGCATGTGCTCAAAAGTCCATGATCTCTGGGAATCCTTCTATAACTAGCCTGACCTATTATGGGGCTTTGTTTTCTTTTAAATTGATATTCTTAGAACTTAAACTTTTTGTTTTTGCTACATCTTTTTGCACGGGCTCATAGATTTCTTTGCAATAAATCTTAAACTGCTTTATTTGTTTTCAGTTCTTCAGAATGTAGTACGATTATGGACCAGTGTCTTTCAAGTATTATGTGCGTAGGAACCACCTGGGATCTTTTTAAACTATAAATTCTAATTCAGTAGGTCTGGAATGGGCTTGAGAGTCTGCATTTCTAGCAAGCTCCCAGGTAATGCCAGTTCTGAAATGATCCATCGACCATACTTTGCCTAGCACTTTTCATGTCCCCCATCTTAGGTATTATTCAAAATAGCTCTTCAGGCAAGCAGAGTGGTTATTACTATTCCCATTTTGACAGATGAGGAAACTGAGGCACACACTGACTAGCCAGAGGTAGCTAGGAAGTGCACTACCTGGAACTCAGCCTCTGACTGACTCCATCAGAGCAGATATGGAACCCCTTTTTCAGCCGTGATAAATCTGTGACAAGAACTATGCCTTGTTCACCACCGTGGCCCCTGCAGTTTCTAGTGTGATGTCTGACACATGGCAAGCATTTGATCTTGGTTTATTCCAAACTTTCTTTTTATATCACAACAGCCACTATGCAATGTTCCAGGTGCTTCATTTTGTATTTATTATTCTAATCCTCACACTAATTCTTCCACAGCCAGGAGACTAAGGCTGAGAGAGGTGGAGTGAATTGCCTAAGCCAACCTAGTTAGAAGTGGGGGAAAAAAAAAAAGAATTTAAATCCATGTCTGCCTTTACAAAGGGGACCATGTGTTTTATTTCATTTTTAACTCTGGAGTCTTGTACGCATCAGAGAGTGAAAAAGGCTCCAAACCAACGATTTCTTTATTGCTGATATCCAGGTTGTCAAAAATCTTTAGAAACTTGATCATGAGCATGTTAGCTGATCTCTGAAGATGAAAAGAGCTCTTCTCATTTTCCTCCCGCACATCCTCACAGCTGTTGCAACCTGTAGCCACAGTTTTAGGCCAAATGACAGAATAATTGATGGTATTGGGGGGATCTCAAAGAGTTAGTCAAGAGATCATGTAGAAAAAGTTAGCAGTCAGTGCTCCCGAGGATGGTCTGATGGATGTATGGAAAAGAACTTTATGCCATTAGTTTCTTAAGCATTTGCATTTTTAATTTGTAAAAGAGCCAGAGCTCCTTCCAGAGTCTTTGACAGACATTAAGAGGCATGAGGGGTTTTTAGAATAGCATTCCGAGCTTAGCCAATTACTTAGAATGGCATTTTAAGAACATGACTACAAATCCTTTTGCATTGAAAGGTGAGATCTGTGTCCCCTCTCCTTGAATCTGGTTGGGCTTCGACTGCTTTGACCAGGGGCATGCAGCAGAAATGAGACTGTGTGTCTTCTGAGGCTAAGCCAAAATAAGCCATGAAGTTTCCACCTTGTATATTGGAATAATCATGCTTGGAACCCCAAACCACAGTGTAAAAATTCCCACTTCCCTGAAACAACCATGTTGCGAGGAATTCCAGTGCCAGCTGAATTCAGCTTTCAAGTCAGCCCAGCCTGGGCGCTAGACGTGTGAGTGAAGAAGCCTCCCGATGAATCTATTACCCTGCCATTCATGTCATCTCTAGTTATTTGAGTTTCAAGTGAGGCCTCATATATTGTGGAGCAAACACCAGCCATCCTCACTGCAACCTGCCCGAATTTATGACCCACAGGATCCACAAGCGTCATAAAATGATTTCTGTTTTACTCACTAAGTCAGGATCCTTTGGGTTGCAAGTGATAAAAGCACAACTCAGACTAGCTTAGGAAAAAGAGAAATTTACTGGAAGCGTAGGAGGGTACTGTGGCAGCCATGAGAACGTGCCTCACGTATCTCTGGCTGAGAAAGCATGATTGACAGCCCCAGTTGCTGCTCTCTGAAACTCATCACTGCGTTTACACTGAGACCAAGCTTCCTAGAAGCTTAGGCTCACTAGATTTAGCAAATAAAAATACAGAGCACCCATGTGATATTTGGGATATACTTGCTCTTAAAAATTGTTTGTCTGACATAAGAATTTAACTGGGTGTCCCATAAAATCTGGCAGCCCTACACATGTCGCTTCTAGACAGGGACTGGAGGAGGCAGGGTTCTATGGGGGCTGTTCCTGGTAGACACAGGACTCCTCTGAGAACACCCCATCGAACTCGCTGGACGTTTGTAGAACCGCGCGGCAGTCCAAAACTCTTCCATCCAGCCTTCCTTCTTTTCCTCTTTTCATTACAAAGGTCAGACCTGCAACTTGGTCTGACAGCTTTCCCAGCCTCCTCTGGCTACCTTTCCATTTTCCCTCACAGACATTTCCCCCTAATCAGTTCCTTGCACTTCTCATCTCATATCAGAACCTGCTTTCCTTGCAAGACCCAGTCTAATACGGGAATTGCACAAGAATGAAGGAAGGGTTGTATAACCAAATCTCAGGAAGGGCTATGATGCAGCCAAGCACCAGGAACCTGGGTGGCTCCAGGCCTCCCTCTCTCCATTTCTCTTTTCTGCTTCTCTTTGCATATCAGTTCATTCTTCTTCACCACAGACAGACATCTTCCACCTGATAGGCGCTTTTGACAGCCATGTTCCCTAAGTTTCACATCTTGCAATGCACACCATCAGAGAGAGGTTTCTCACTTTCTCACTTTGAAAATGAGTTTGGAAAATTGAGGGAAAGGCTCTGATTGACCTTGTTCATGTTAGCTGCCTACCCCTGGACCAACCAACTGTGGCCAGGGTTTCGGACTGTTAGAATAAGGAATTTCCTGTGTAAACCACATGGTTACAATTGGGGGAAGAGCTATTCCCAGAAAGACAGAGAGGATTGAATAGACAACAACATAGGGAAGCGGATGTGGCTCAAGCAATTGGGCTCCCGTCTTCCACATAGGAGGTCCAGGGTTCGATTCCCAGGCCCTCCTGGTGAAAGGCAAGCTGGTCCAAGCAGAGAGCTGGCCCATGCAGAGTGCTGGCCCACACAGAGAGCTGGCACAGCAAGATGATGCAACGAAAAGAGACACAGAAGAGAGACAATAAGAGACGCAGCAGACCAGGGAGCTGAGGTGGCGCAAGAGATTGAGCAGCCTCTTTCCACTCCGGAAGGTCCCAGGATTGGTTCCCAGTGTTACTTAAAGAGAAGACAAGCAGACACAGAAGAACACACAGAGAGCAGACAGCGAGGGCAAAACAATGAGGGAGGGTCGAGAAATAAATATTTTTTAAAAAATAGACAGCAACATAGATGGATATCTACTACCTACTGTGTAATGCCAGCCAAATTTACTGGTATAAAAATCCAGAGTTAATTAATAGTTGGTTGAATCAATTGAATAGAGGAAACTAACTAATTGAGCTCCCACAATGTACCATGGATGCTATGTGGTAGAGTCTTTAAATATATTATTGCTTTATAATCTTCACAACAGACCCCATGAGGAAGATTACTCCTTTCTTACAGATGAGGAAACTAAAGCTCAGAGAAATTAAGCAATTTGCTCCCCAAGTCATTCACTTAGTAAAGAGAGGGGAGCTGGGTTTGAAACCAGGTCTGAGTTTCCCCATATCCATTGCACTACTCCTACTTCCAGTACTAAGTGGAGCCAGCAATGGAGTAATTGATTTTCACTTTTATAATAGTTTGTTTTGGTGTGGTACATATATAATCACAATTTCCATTTTCTTGCTTGAAAAATTGTCTTTTTGCTCCTTTTAATATTCGAATGAACCCACTATGTGCCAGATGCTGTGCCATTGTCTGTAGAAGAGACAAATAAGAATAAAATTGGTCTCTGTACTCAAAGGAGCTTAACAGTCTGAAATGAGGGTGGGTGAGTGGGCAGAGTATAGACGTTTAAAAATAACACAAATGGGAGAACGATGGAGCCAGGAACATGCTGAGTGTGGGATGGATATGAAATTCTTCATTGTTCCCAGTTGAATCAATTGATATTCAAGACCTTTAAGCAACCCTGAAGAATGGCATTTATATTTTGAAAGTATTTTCTGTATTTTATACATGGCCCAGTTTATTATACATTATATTGCACTCAAGCATTATTTTAAGACTTACAAAAGAACTAATTGAAAAAACACCTTACTTAGGCTCTACTCTATTATCTTGCTAGATGCTTTACATACATTATCACATTTAACACCCCAGGAGGATCCAGCCAGGGACATATAACAAACTTCATTTAAAGAAGAGGAAGTTGAAACTCTGAGTTAAGCGATTTGACTTGCTGAAGGTCCTTTGTTGCTAACTGGAGAAAGTGGGATTTGCCCTGGGTCTGTTTGATTCCAGAGACCATACTTTTAGTATTACAGCATTTGAAATATCTTTATTTATGCAGGTATTTATCACCCTATGCCTGCAACGATGCTTATGCATACCTACATATACACCCAAATATTCTCACACATAAACACACATTCTCTGGAAAGAATTACAGTAAGCTTTGTTGTCTGGCCTGTGGGCATGCTGACTGTTCTGCCTGGTAATGCTATTCGTCTGGCTTGCCACATGGCTGGCTTCTTCTCACCCTGTGGGTCACTGCTTAACTGTTACCCACTGGCTTCCAATTTTGACCATTGCAGAGTAATGAGTATCAGACTTCTTCTACCATAAATAACTATAAAACTGGACAACATATATGAGGCAACTGCTTGCAGGCATTGGATGGTAGAAAAAAGCTCAGGACTATGAGGCTTAACAGAAGAGAGATGGGCAGGGAGCAGCCCAAACAGAAAACAGAAGTCTTTCTGGATAGAAACAACAGATATTGGAGTTTGGAGCTGCTGAGGTGGCTAGAATTTGTGGGACAGGGTGCTGCAGAAGGGGAAGTTGTATATATACAGGGTGAGACTCTACAAATTCTGGCAGAGAAGCTCCTGGGAGTCTGAGAGCTGAACAAAGATTCTAGGGGTCACAAAGTGCTTTGAGATGTTGGAGTTGCAACCATCTCGCATAAAGTAACTCACTGAAAACCTGGGAAACTTTGTTGAGACATAAAAAAAACCACACCTTATGGATAAGGGTCATGCCCTGGAATAGGGGCAAAGCTAGACCCACTCTAAAGATGTAGAAAACCAAGCCTCAATAATATTAAGATGATCTGCCAGTAACTTAACTGCCTGTTGGAAGAAAAGTTCATAGTCTTTATAGGAAAACAACATAATATAGACCCTCTACAATTTATCAGCCCAAAGCCCCTCACACAGTAAAAAACTAGACATGAAAAGAAAATGTGACCTATAAGCATGAAGAAAAATAATCAATAGAGATAGACTCAGAGATTATACAGATGTTGAAATTAGGAGACAAGGAGTTTTCAACAACTATTATGAATATGGATTTAAAGGAAAATATGGGCATAATGACTAAACAAATGAGGAATTTCAGCAGAGAAACTAAAATTACAGTATGAAACCAAATGGCAATTCTGGAACAAAAAACACAAGTTCAGAAATAAAAATTCACTGGAGAGGTTTAACAGAAGATTGTACACTGCAGAAGAAAGGAGTAATGACCTTGAAGAAAAGTCAGTAGAAAGTATTAAAACTGAAGCACAGAGAAAAGAAAGATGGAAAATAAAATGGAGCCTCAATGGCTTGTGAGACAATATCAAGTGTTGTGATGTATATGTAATCAGAGTTCCTGCAGAAAAGCAGAATGAGATTGAGAAAATTTTTGAAAAAATAATGTCCACAACTTTCCCAAATTTGACAAAAGTAAATGGCTCCTACTAAGTGAAGGATTTCCTGTCTTCTCTATTTAAAATTTCCCCTCATGACTGCCTCAACCTGAAGATGGGGAATTGTTGGATTCCTCTAGGTTCTTGGCTTTCATACAAAAAAAGAATTTTAAGTACATGCCAGTTTACTTAAACCAGTAAAAAGAATTTATTGGGAAATGGGGGGAAAGAACAGAGCTTGCTGAGAAATGGGAGAGAAAGATGGAAATAACACACCAAGATTTGGTGTGGGCTCCTCCAGGTGGAGAGAGTAATCTGGCTTTTGCAGTTAACTTTATTAAACTATTGATTACCCCTCCCATTATTAATCCTAAGAGGAGGGGGCCCAACTATTATTGGCTACCCCACCAATGGTGGGACCAATGGGGAGGACTGTTTGGAATATCCGAGGTCAAGGGAAGTTCCCAGAAAGAGAAACTGGGACCTCAAGGTTACACTCAAGGTCCCAGTGAGGTCTTGCAGCCATGTTGCCTGCTGGCCATGCTGTGGCTCATCTTCTCATTTCCCTGAATAACCTGCCTCAAACCCACTCTCCTCTCTCCTCCCAAGGAAAAAATTACAACTATTTTGAGACTAATAAGAGAGTAGAGTTTGTGAGGGGTCCAGGGAACTAAACACAGCATAGCACCCTGTTTCTATCCAAATCCCTCATTCCCAGGCCATGTTCATGGAAGAGGGATGAAACGATTCTCTCCTTTACTTTATAGGCTACATGAGTACAGGAACTGGCATCCTTCCCATGTAGTATTCTGGGAGGTAACAGCATCCTTGTAGATGTGCTCTATGCAACAAGAAGATGGGGGTAGAAGAGAGTAGAGATTGTCAGATGGGCTAGGAGAGCTGAGAGGATTAGGGAGAGACCTGAGACAGACCCTCAGAATTTCCTCAGGTCCTAAAGTGGTTCAGAGGATCATTAAATCTTCCCTGCCTCCTCCCTCCTCAAAGCAGAAAGAGCTGGGGTCCCAAGAGGGATTTCACAGTTAGGATGAAGGAATTCAACTATGGATAGCAGTATGGACCACAAAATAAGTACAGGCCATTGGCAGGTCATGTCATGCCTATATGGAAGGACAATGACACTTAAGAAACTAAGAGTCACGACAGGACAACTGTCCCCCTTAGCAGAGGCCAATGGGGAACAGAAGATGATCATCAAGGACCAGATACACTTGACACAAAGAGTGTGGCATTACAATAGATTCTCTCAGAATTTAGATGCAACTCTAGGGGCAGGGGCTAGAAATCCTTAATTTGACTATTTAAATCTGAAACAATTGGGGAATCACTAAATTTGATTGTGATTTCATAAAAGTCACCAGATCAAGTTTCTACCATAAAGCAGATGGGGGCACCACTTACAGGAAAAATACCAAAAGTCACATTTCTTCAAACATGAGTTTTTGGCTCAGAATTCTTACCCCCTGCCTAAATATGTAGATATATTTATAAAGAAATTCTGAAGGTGGGAGGTCCCAGTTTTGACACTACCTGGATGTGTAACTCTAGGGGGGTGTCAACTTTTCTAGTCTTCAGGAAAATGATGATCTTTAAGGTCTCTTCCAGCTCGAATTCTTAAAATTAAAAGGCAAAATCACTTTCTTTTCTTGCTTCCCACTAGTTAACCACGCAGGCTGCTGTCTAGATGGCAAGCTTCAGCATCCTTATGCTCAAAAAGGATCACGATTCGGTCAAACGCCTTCTACTACTGACATATTAAAGTGTCACTAAGTTATTCACAGCCATTTGAAAAACAGGAGAGATGATGTTGACACATGGTGGGATAATGTGGAACAGGCTTAGCTCTTGTGTTTTTTTATCCCCTTTGTAGCATCTCTGCAGAACTATGCCCCGATTAGTCAGCGGAGCCGGAATGCTACTTCCATCCCAGCCTGCCCTCTGCTGGTCAGATAGAATCATATTTTGCTTTGTGAAAACAATTTGTTGCAAAAAAAAAAAAAAATCATTTGAATCTTGAGCACTTCAGATATTTTAAAAATCTCTTGATACTCCCCTGAGGCTCCTAAAAGCTGTCTTAGGGTCCCACTGTTGGGGGAGGGGAGGGAAAGAGGGAGAAAGAAGTAAAGGAGAAGGAGCTGGGGGAGTCTGCCCCTGCCTTTTGACAGCTCTACCTAGGTGGTGAAGGAGGCCTCCAGGCCAGGTAGGGTCATTCACTTTTGGAGGGGAGAGCCCAAGATCAGAGTCAGAGGGCTTGCATTGTGCCTAGCTCTCCAGATTATTACCCAAGAGAGCTTGCACAAGTCAACTATGGGCACCATTCATTCATTATTCAGTATTCATTATTTATTGAAGACTTAGTAAGTTTCAAACCTAATGTTAGGCTCAGGGGGATTGAAAAAGTGAAAGGGATGTGGCTCTTGCTCTCAAATTGTCACAATCTGCTGGGAGAGACAGGGCTTATTTCACAGTGACCTAGGTGGGAGGTGCTGAGTGGATGGTGGTCTGGGAGACTCCTGGGGCCCAGCCCTTGAGACAACTGTAATTCAGATTGGTGAGCACTATGATGTGAAGGATGATGAGGTAGTTAAACCTCTACCTGTCAGAGGGATGTGCAGAACTTAGCCCAGCTGTGTGACCTTGGGCAAGTCACTTAACTTCTCTGAGTCTCTCTCCTCTCACCTTCCAAAATAGCCACGGCCTTCCTCCTTGGTGCCCTCATAGAACAAGGACCATCCCTCTACTCTGACACTTCCCTTGGGGGATTGCAGTGGTTGTTTGTCTCTGTCATTAGGCTCTGAGCAACTTGAAGGTGGGGCCCTTGTCTGTCTTATTTACAGCAGAATCTCCTGCTCCTAATACAGTGTCTATCACTTAGTAGGTGCACAGTTAATGTTTAATGAAGGAATGAATATATGGATGAGGAAGGAAGCAGGGAATGGCTTCTTTGGACTCCCTGTATTATGGTTGCGTCTCCCTGGATGGAGCAGGAATCCTGGTCCATTCATGGTACTTTAATTTCCTTAACAGTAATAATATCTTCCATTTATGGTAGGCCTACTATGCTCCAGGCAATATTCTGTCAAGTCTGATGTATGTCTGCTTGTTTACTTTTCTCCTCACAATAATCATTTGCAGCAGCTGAGTTTTCCTGAAATGGCTGCTGTCTCGTCCCTCCACCTCAAGATGCACCACACAAGTCTCTCGTGGTTTTTTTTTTAAGATTTATTTTATTTATTTATTTCCCTCTCCCCATTGTTTGCATTCGTTGTCTGCTTTCTGTGTCCATTTGCTGTGTGCTCTCTGTGTCTGCTCGTGTTCTCTTTAGGAGGCACTGGGAACCAAACTTAGGACCTCCCATGTGGGAAAGAGGTGCTCAATCACTTGAGCCACCTCTGCTCCCTGCTTGGTTGTGTCTCTCATTGTCTTTCCTCTTTGTGACTCCTTGTTATGTCATCTTGTTGCATCATCTTGCCACACCTGCCTGTCACGTCAGCTCGCTGTCTTGCTCGTCTTCTCCAGGAGGCACCAGGAACCGAACCCAGGACCTCCCCTCTGGTAGGTGGGAGCTCAATCGCTTGAGCCACATCCACTTCCCTCCCTTGTGTTTTATAGCTTGGTATAGACAAGGGCCTCAGAAGAAGGACGGTTGTGTGTCATGCCCCAAAGACAGAGCTGGAGGAAAAATAAAGCATCTTGTCACTCATTTATTGAACCCCTCCTCTATGATACACTCTACAAAGATGATGAAAGCAAGATCCTGTACTTAAGGCACTCAGGGCCTAAAATATTGAAGACAGACTTGTAAACCACTAGTTCTCATGGAAGTCAGCCTTGATAAAGGCTAACTTTCAGGTGCAATTCATTGTGGAAGCACAGAGGACGAAGAGAATAGTTCTGAGAGAGGTGTTGGGGATGCTTGAAGGAGAAGGAGGCTTTGTACCCAGATTTCAAGGGTGAATATGATTTCTCACAGAGAAGGTATGGGGAAGGGCATTCCAGATGGTGAGAAGGAAGTAACCAAAGGCATAGGAACTGGTTGATGCCTGTTCTGGGAGGAGGGCAGAATTAAATATCATGGTTCTGGCTCTGTAGCTGCCAAACCACTGGTGTGGTTCTCTAGAGCACCAAAGATCATAGGCGTTTTGCTCACTCCTAAATGAGCACAACCCAGTGCAATGCCTGGCATATAGAAGATGCTCAATTAACATTGATTTGAAGGGTTTATTAATGAATGCATAGATGGATGGATTTTAAATGAATGAATTTAGCTATGCTAGCATTACTGCTTAAATGGGTCAGGAATCCTCTATGCAGTTATGAGAGCCCAAACTCTCCTAATCTCGCCCCATCCTTGCATTCACTGACCATCACCCCTGCACCCCACACTTCTTCCCACTAACCAGAGCTCCCCACTCCTGTACTCAGAGCATCAGGGTCCCTTCCCTCACCTTTCCCTGACCATATGCTTCTCTGGCGGAGACTATTGGGCTACAATGCAGGATCAGGCTGGAGCAATCGGATACTTGCCTCTTTGAAGGGCTCTGTATCACCCCATGGGGCTCTGTTTTTAAATGCAATAGAAATACACAGAAACATATCAGGCAGGTTCTCAATCTTTGAAAGACCTCCAGGAGGCCATGCAAGAGGTAAGGAAAGAAGGCTTCTCTCCCGTTTCAGCACTATGGAACATGACCTCCAGGCTTCCCCATCTATAAAATGGGAAGAGGTGATGCTGGTGACTAATTTCCCAGGCATGACTATAGTTATTCTATTCCATGTGAAAAGTACTTGGACTTCTGTGGGAAGCATTCGTGACTTCAGTTCAGAGAACTGTATATAGACAGTTGGCTTTTCTCGTGGCATGAAAAATGAATTTGCAATCAGCCATCCTCTTGGTCTGATCCCACTGTTTGCACTGCTCATGAGGACACCTTGACAGCATTAGGTGGGTAGGAGGTGACATCTGAGCTGGCAGGACTGTCCATGGAGCCCTCAGTGGTTCCAAAGCCAGGAACTGGCCTGAATAGAAACTGCCAGCAAGTGGATGTGTGTGGACCTGCTAACCAAAGACCAGAGACAGCCTGACCATGTCCTGAGCTTTGCGAAACAGTTCACCTCCTCCATACTGCTGCTCCACCCACCTGTCCTCTGGCAAGAAAGCTGTAGCTGGCATTGCCACCAAGGCTCAGTTAGGGAGCCATTCTGTCTCAAAGCATTTGGAATTAGCATTTCCATTACCAGCTCACCGAATTTGTTTAAGCAACATCAAAATGATGATGATAGCCCTCCACTTATTAAGTAAGTGCCAGGCACTTGGCATTTATTATCTCCAAGTCATACAATAACCCTGTGAGTACTATAGTCATTTCCATAAGAGAGCACTGAAGCTCAGGGGAGATAGGGAGTTAAGTAACTTGCACAAGACCACAATTAATGGTGGAGCTGGGAGTTGAATCTCACATCCATCTGGCTCCAAAGGCTGTGGCCTCCCCAGACTTTATGACGCCTCCATAGAGCAGCAGGGTCAGCTCCAGGATAAATTACCCACTGAGCTCCTACCCATTGTGGTGGGCAGAATAATGGTCCCCCAAAGATGTCCACATCCTAATCCATGGAACCTGTGAATATGTTACCTTACATGGCAAAGGGGATTTTGCAGGTGTGGTTAAGTTAAGGATCTTGAGATGGGGAGATTATACTGGATTATCTGGGTGGGTCGAATGTAGTCACAAGGGTCATTATCAGAGGGAGATTAGAGGGTCACAGTAAGAGAAGGTGATGTGAGAATGGGACCAGAGTATTAAGAGAGGTTGGAAGATGCTACACTGATGGCTTTGAAGATGGAAGATGGGGTGTATTAGTCAGCCAAAGGGTTGCTGATGCAAAGTACCAGAAATTTGTTGGCTTTTATAGAGGGTGTTTATTTGGGGTAAAAGCTTACAGTCACAAGGCCCTGAAGAGTCCAATTCAAGGTACCATAAGAGGTATTTTCTCAGGCAAAGTCAGCTACCATGTGTTGATGCAAGATGGCAGGTGATATCTGCAAGCTTTCAGTCTTCCTCTTTCCTCTTAAGGCTCCATGGGCCCAGCTTCTTCCTATCGAAGCTGTAGGCAGGCATTGGACTCAGCTGCTCTGGTCTCTTCAGCTGCAAACTATCAGGCGAATGGCTCATCTCTCTCCCTGGGGCTGCAGGATCCTCTTCTGTGTCTATGGAACTCCCTTCCTTTTTTCTTGTGCATCTGCTTCTGTGTCTCCTTGAGAGTTGCCCAGTGAATGGACACAGAAACCACAAAAATGGGGGGGGGGGAGGGTAAAAATGGATAAAAGTAAATATATAAATAAATAAATCCTTAAAAAAATGTATAGGGGAGGAAGATACGGACTATAGTTAGTAGAAATACTTTGACGATGCTCTTTCATGATTTGTTAACAAATGTTTCACAACAATGCAGGGTGTTTGTGGTGGGGGTGATGTGGGGGAGCCCTGTATGATGTTATGCATGTTTGTTTTGTAAGATCACGATGTTTACTGAACACTTATAGTTTATGTATGTTCATGTGTGAATGATATACTTCAATAAATTGTTTTGTGGTTTGTTTTTTTTTTAAAAAAAAACCTTTGGTGGGGCGTGACAACTAGCAAAATGGCAGCAGAGTAAGGAGCTCCAAGAGTAGGCTTGTGCTACATGGTAATTAGTAATCACCCAGAAATATCTAAAGCACCTGTTTGGGGGGTCCAGGAGAACAGAAGAGCATCCTGCAACATCCTTGAAAGAATGGAAGGAGGAGATGGCTCACTCGAAGAGAAAATTTGTGAGTAGAGCACTCCATGCCACAGAGGCCAGTGCCCATACACCAGTGGCACCAAGCTGCCTCAGGAGCTATTCTGTGGCTAGAGTTGGAAGCTCCATTTCCCAAAAACAGGGGAGGAAGAGATAGTTGGCCACTGATTTCAGCTACTGATCAGTAAATTCGACTGCCTAAAGATAACCCTAAGAACTTATCCAAGTCAGAAAGAGGCTGGTAGCTGCCATTTTGACTCTACCCCCAGCATGAGGGGAAGCGGGACTGACTGAAAATCACAGTGAGTAGCTTCTTTCCACCCAGATCAAACTGCAGCCCTAGCCTAAGCTTCAGCCCCACCTCTGGCAGGGAAGAAGCTGGTGGGACCTGCATCAGCCTCTCTGGGTAACTGCAGGTACATTCAGCTGGCACAGACTTACTAGTAGGAAGTCTACCTGGGCAACTATGGTCACTTTGGACCTGCACAGCATAGATTGCTGCCCACACCTGCAGCTCCATCCCCAACCCAGGCAGGGAAGGAAGGGCATGAAGCTTCAAAAGTCTCTCCAGGCAAGTACAGATGTTCTTGGCCTTCACAACTTGGATTATTATACATGGCTGTGGTTCTGTCCCTAACTCTGTCAAAGGAGAAAGGTGGGAGAAGCTTTATTGGTCCCTGGGGCAATGAGGGCAGTTTGGGCTTCCACAGCTTACAGCACCAACTACATCCTCGGCTTATACTATACAAACTGCAAGGGAGATAGGGCAAGAAAGCCCTAAACTAAAGAGAGAAACTGCACCCAGCATAAATACTCTAGTAAGCCAGATGCCAAGACACAAACAAAAAATTACAATCCACACCAAGAAACAGGAAGATATGGCCCAGTTAAAGGAACGAGATAAGCCTCCAGATGACATAAAGGAGTTGAGACAACTAATTATAGATGTTCAAACAAATCCCCTTAATAAATTCAATGAGATGGCTAAAGAGATTAAGGATATTAAGAAGACATTGGATGAGCACAAAGAAGAATTTGAAAGCATACATAGAAAAATAGCAGATCTTATGGGAATGAAAGGTACAATAAATGAAATAAAAAATAAACAGGAGGCATATAATAGCAGATTTGAGGAGTCAGAAGAAAGGATTGGTGAGCTTGAAGAAATGGCCTCTAAAAGCGAACATACAAAAGAGCAGATGAAGAAAAGAATGGAAAAAATTGAACAAGGTCTCAGTGAACTGAATGACAGGAAGAGACATGCAAACATATGTGTCATGGGTGTCCCAGAAGGAGAAGAGAAGGGAAAGGGGGCAGAAGAAATATTTGAAGAAATAATGATAAAATATTTCCCAACTCTATTGAAAGACGTAGATATCCATGTCCAAGAAGCACAATGTATTACCATCTAAATAAATCCAAATAGACCAACTCTGAGACACATAGTAATCAGAATGCCAAATGCCAAAGACAAAGAGAGAATACTGAGAGCAGCAAGACAAAAGCAATATATAACATATAAAGGATACCCAATAAGATTAAGTGCAGATTTGTTATTAGAAACCATAGAGGCAAGAAGACAGTGGTATCATATATTTAAGATACTGCAAGAAAAAAACTACCAGCCAAGAATCTTATATCCAGCAAGGTTGTCTTTCAAAAATGAGGGTGAGTTTAGAATATGTACAGATAAACAGAAAATGAGAGAGTTTATAGCAAAGAGACTGGCTTTGCAGGAAATACTAAAGGGTGTGCTACAGTATGAAAAGAAAAGACGAGACAGAGGCTTGGAAGAAATCTAGAAATGAAGATTATATCAGTGAAAGTAACTAAGTCTCAAAAGAGTGGTGAAAATAAAATGACAGATAAAACCCAAAGGTCAAAATGGGTGAAATAAGAACTGCCTTTACAGCAATAACATTGAATGTTAATGGATTAAACTCCCCAATCAAAAGACACAGACTGGTGGAATGGATAAGGAAATATGAACCATCTATATGCTGTATGCAAAAGTCTCACCTTAGACCCAAGGATACAAATAGATTGAAAGTGAAAGCCTGGAAAAAGATATTCCAAGATTTTCCATGCATTTAGTAACAAAACCCAAAAAAACCCAGCCGGAGTAGCTATACTAATATCAGATGAAATAAACTTTAAAAGACACTAGTATACGAATATTCTCACTGTCCTGATTTTGTGATAATCAAGGTAGACTAAACATTCGCTATATTAGAAACCATAATTGTGTCCCCAGACCTAGTTTTTCTCCCTACGTCTGGTTTTTAGAATGCTGGTAATAAACTAAGCCTGATTTATTATATGACCACCCTGTATGGGAAAAGACTGTAACTTTGGTTATCTTTGGTCAACCTTAAGAGATATAGCAGGGGGACTGTTGTGGCTCGGGTGGTTGGGAATCTGTCTCCCCTATGGAGGGACCTGGGTTCAATCCCCAGGACCTCCCGGTAAAAAGAAAAAAAAAAGAAAAATATAGAAGGTGCATGGGCCACCAGGCCCCATGCGCGGGTGTGACGTCGGGCCCACGAGCCATGCAGCAAGATGATGATGTAACAGGAGAGTGACACAAGGGAAGGCCAAGATGAGACACACCCAAAAAACTAGGAACTAAGTTGGTGCAGGCAGTAGGACACCTCTCTCCCACATCGGAGATTCTGAGGATCGAATCCCAGTGAAGACAAGAGGAGAAAGATGAGAAGAGATGGCAGGAAACGGACACAGAGAGTTGCTCAACGAATGAACACAGAAACAGCAAAAATGGGGTGGTGGGTGGTAAAAATGGATAAAAATAAATATATAAATAAATAAATCCTTAAAAAAAATGTATAGGGGAGGAAGATATGGACTATCGTTAGTAGTAATACTTTGACAATGCTTTCCATGTTTTGTTAACAAATGGTTCACAACAATGCAGGGTGTTTGTGGGGGGGTGATGTGTGGGAGCCCTGTATGATGTTATGCATGTCTGTTGTAAGTTCACGATGTTTACTGAACACTTATAGTTTATGTATGCTCTGTATGAATGATATACTTCAATAAATTGTTTTTTTAAAAAAGCGGTTAACTATATATATACACACACACACACACACACACATATATATATATATAAAAGATACTAGTAATGTGCAATCTAAGGAGGAAGAGCCAGAGAAAAAGTTTCCATTTATGATAGCTACTAAAAGAATCAAATATTTAGGAATAAACTTAACCAAGGATGTAAGGCACTTGTATTCAGAAAACTACAATGCATTGTTAAAAGAAATTTAAAAAGACCTAAATAATTGGAAAGTTCCATGCTCACGGATTGGAAGACTAAATGTCATTAAGATGTCAATTCTACCCAAATTGATATACAGATTCAATGCAATCCTGATAAAAAAAAAAATCGACCAGCATGTTTTAAACAAATGGAAAACACAATTATCAAATTTATTTGGAAGGGTAAGGTGTCCTGAATAAAGAGAAACATCTTAAGAAGAAAAAGTGAAGTTGGAGGACTCTCACTTCTGGACTTTAAATCATATTACCTACCTATAGTGGTAAAAACAGCATGATACTGGCATAAAAATAGACCCATAGACCAATGGAAATGAATTGATGGTTCAGAAACAGACCTTCACATCTATGGTCAAGTGATTTTTGGCAAGGCTGTCAAACCCACCAGCTCAGGCAGAACAATCCATTCAACAAGTGGTGCTGGGAGAACTAGATATCCATAGCCAAAAGAAGGAAGGAGGACCCCTATCTCACACCTTATACAAAAAATTAACCCAAAATGGATCACAGACCTAAATATAAAAGCAAGAACCATAAAGCTTCTAGAAGAAAATGTAGGAAAACATCTTCAAGACCTGGTGGTAGGTGGTGGATTCTTAAAGGAGATAAGAGGAAGGCTGAGAAGGACTACTGATGCTTAATATACATAGAAGTTTTAATTAACTTTACTGTAACAGTGTAGAAATGTATAGAGTTGATGGTAACATGTTATACTAACAGCTGGTTTATAAATGGGAATGTGGCTGGAAAGGGTCATTTAGGGATGTAAATGTCAGTTGAAAGAAAGCTAGAGAAAAATCTAGGACCTGAATAACATAGTGAACCCAGAGGGGGATGAGAATTGTGGTTGATGGTACAGATGCAAGAGTGTTCTTCTGTGAGCTAGAGCAGATGTACATCACTATTGCAGGGTGGTAGGAATGTGGAAAAACATGGGAAAAATACAATTAGAGTGATCTATGAACTGTGGTTAACAGCAATACTGTAATATTCATGTATCTATGCCAAAGATGTAGTGTTGATAATGGAGGGAGTATGGAAAAGGTGTGCCATATGTATGCTACAGACCATGGTTGGTGATAATAGTCTGATAATATTCTCATAATCTGTAACAAATAATCCACCATGGTGTGGTGTGTTGATGAAGGGGTGTTGTACAGGAATTCTACATATGTGCATGATTGTTTTGTAAGTTCACAACTTCTGTAATAAAAATATATTTTAAAAATAATAATAGGGTGGGTTGGGGGGGAAATACACTAAAAGTAAGATATGAATTATAATTAGCATAAGATTTTGATGATATTCTTTCATAATTTGTAAAAAATGTCTCACAACAATGCAGGGTGTTGGTGGTGGGTTGATGTATGGGACCCCTGTATGATGTTATGCATGTTTGTTTTGTAAGTTCACAACTTTTACTATGCACTTATTATTTATGTGTGTTCATGTATGAATGATATTTTAAAAAAATAGGTGGGTTGGGGGAAAAATACACTGAATGTAAGATAGTCTGGTTAGTAATAATATTTTGAGGATGCTCTTTCATCATTTGTTAAAATGTTTCACAACAACGCAAGGTATTAGTGGTGGGGTGAAGTATGAGAGCTCTGTATGATGTTATGCATGTTTGTTATATAAGTTCACAACTTTCACTATACATTTATTGTTTATCTATGTTTATGTATGAGTGATATACTTCAATAAATTTTTTAAATTAAAAGAAAAAAATCTATAGGACACCACAAAGGCTGTACTGAGAGGGAAATTTATAGCCCTCAGTACTTATATTAAAAAAGAAGAAAGAACTAAAATCAAAGACCTAACTGCACACCTGGAGGAACTAGAAAAAGAACAGCAAATTAATCCCAAACCAAGCCAAAAGAAAGAAATAATAAAGATCAGAGCAGAAATAAGTGAATTTGAGAACAACAACAACAAAAAAAAACAATAGAGAATCAACAAAACCAAAAGTTAGTTTTTCAAGAAGATCAACAAAATCGACAAACCTTTAGCTAGACTAACAAAGAAAAAAAGAGAGAAGATGCAAATAAAATCAGAAATAAGAGGGGGGACATTACCACTGACCCTGCAGAAATAAGAGAGATCATAAGAGGATACTATGAACAACTGTACACCAAAAACTAGACAACATAGATGAGATGGACAAATTCATAGAAACATACAAACCACCTACACTGTCCCTAGAAGAAATCGAAGACCTCAAAAACCAATCACAAGTAAAGAGACTCATTCATCAAAAACCTCCCAAAGATGAAAAGCTCAGGACAAGATGGCTTCACAAGTGAATTCTACCAATCATTCAAAGACAATCTAATATCAATCTTGCTCAAGTTCTTCCAAAAAATTGAATAGAAAAGAATGCTATCAAACTCATTCTGTGAAGCCAACATCACCCTAATACCAAAACCAGATAAAGATACTATGAAAAAAGAAAATTACAGACCAATATCTCTAATGAAAATAGATGCAAAAGTCCCCAACAAAATACTTGCCAACCAAATCCAAAAGCACATTAAAAGAATTATACACCACGATCAAGTGGGTTTTATCCCAGGTATGCAAGGGTGGTGCAACACAAGAAAAATCAATTAGTGTAATAAGCCACATTAATAAATTGAAAAAGAAAAATTACATGATCCTTTCCATTGATGCAAAAAAGGCATTTGACAAAACACAGCATCCTTTCTTAATAAAATCACTCTGAAAGATAGGAATAGAAGGAAGCTTTCTCAATAGGATAAGGGGTATGTGTGAAAAACCTACAGCTAGCATTGTACTCTATGGTGAAAGACTGAAATCTTTCCCGCTGAGATCAGGAACAAGACAAGGATGCCCACTGTCACCATCTTATGCAATATTGTGCTTGAAGTTCTCGCTAGAGCTAGATAAAGAAATAAATGGTGCCCAATAGGAAAGGAAGAAGTAACTTTCACTATTTGCTGATATATGATCCTATATCTATCACAACACAACAAAGGTACTAGAACTAATAGATAAGCTTAGCAAAGTGGTGGGACACAAGATTAACATGCAAAAATCAATAACATTTTTGTACGCTATTGATAAGCAATCTGAGGAGGAAATCAGAAAAAAAATTGCATTTATAATAGTGATGAAAAGGAAGAAATACTTAGGAATAAACTTAACCAAGGAAAAAAAGGACACATATTCAGAAAACTACAAAACACTGCCAAAAGAAACTGAAGAAGACTTATATAAATGGAAGGACATTCTGTGTTCATGGACTAGAAGACTAAATATTGTTAAGATGTCAATTCTACCCAAACTGATTTACAGATTCAATTCAATCCCAATAAAAATCCCAAGAGCCATTTTTGCAGAAATGGAAAAGCCAATTATCAAATTTATTTGGAAGGCTAAGGGGCTCCAAATAGCTAAAAATGTCTTTAAAATGAAGAACAAAGTTGGAGGACTCTCACTTTCTGACTTTAATGCATATTACTTAGCTACAGTGGTAAAATCAGCATGGTACTGACATAAAGATAGACAGATTGACCAATGGAACTGAATCAAGAACTCAGAAATAAGCCCTCACATCTATGGTCAAGTGATTTTTGACAAGGCTAAGTCCACCCAACTGGACCAGAACAGTCTATTCCACAAATGGTGCTGGGAGAACTCGATATCCATATCCAAAAGAAAGAAAGAGGACCTTTATCTCAAACCTTATACAAAAATTAACTCAAAATGGATCAATGACCTAAATATAAAAGCTTCAATCATAAAACTCATAGAAGAAAATGTTGGAAAACATCTTCAAGGTCTTGTGGTAGGCAGTTTCTTAAACCTTACACCCAATGCATGAGTAACAAAAGGAAAAATAGATAAATGGGACCTCCTCAAAACTGAACACCTTTGTTCTTCAAAAGACTTTGTCAAGAAAGTAAAACAGCAGCCTACTCAAAGGGAGAAAATATTTGGAAACCACATATCTGATAAGGGTTTTTTGTTTGTTTGTTTGTTTTCTGAGGTACTGGGGCTTGGGATTGAACCCAGGACCTCATATGTGGGAAGCTGGCACTCAACCACTGAGCCACATCAGCTCCCCTGAGTTAGCTTTTTTCATTTGTTTTGCTTCTTGTTTTTTGGGGTTTTTTTTTAGGAAGCACCAGGAACAAAACCTGGAACCTCCCATGTGGGAAGCAGGCATTCAACTGCTTGAGCCACATATGTTCTTTCCTCTGATAAGGGTTTGATATCATTGCTATATAAAGATATCATACAACTCAACAATAAAAAGACAAGCAACCAATTTAAAAATGGGCAAAAGACTTGAATAGACATTTCTCCAAATAGGAAATACAAATGGCTGAAAAGCACATGAGAAAACACTCAACATCACTAGCTATTAGGGAAACGCAGATCAAAGCTGCAATGAGATACTATTTCACACCTTATAGAATGGCCATTATTTAAAAACAGCAAAAACAAAAACAGAAAACTGGAAAGCGGATGTGGCTTAAGCGATTGGGCTCCCATCTACTATATAGGAGGTTCAGGGTTCGATTTCAGGAGCCTCCTGGTGAAGGCAAGCTGGCCCATTCAGCAAGCTGGCCCAAGGGGAGAGCTGGCCCTCCTGGAGTGCAGGCCCATGCATGAGTGCTGGCCCACATGGAAGAGCTGGTGCAGCAAGATGATGCAACAAAAAGAGACACAGAGGAGAGACAATAAGAGACACAGCAGACCAGGGAGCTGAGGTGGCACAAGAGATCGAGCACCTCTCTCCCACCCCAGAAGGTCCCAGGATTGGTTCCCAGTGCCACCTAAAGAGAAGACAAGCAGACACAGAAGAACACACAACAAATGGACACAGAGAGCAGACAGTGAGAGCAAAACAATGGGGGATGGGGGATAAATAAATAAATCTTTAAAAAAAAATACAGAAAACTATAAGTGCTGGAAAGGATGTGGAGAAACAGGAACACTCATTCACTGTTGGTGGGAATGTAGAATGGTGCAGCCTCTGTGGAAGACAGTTTGGCAGTACCTCCAGAAGCTGAATATAGAACTCCTGTATGATCCAGCAATCCCATTACTAGGGATATTTTCAGAAGAACTGAAAGCAAAGATGTAAACTGTATTAGTCAGCCAAAGGGGTGCTGATGCAAAATACCAGAAATTGGTTGGTTTTTATAAAGGGTATTTACTTGGGGTAGAAGCTTACAGTTACCAGGCCACAAAGCATAAGTTACTTCCGTCACCAAAGTTTGTTGCTACGTGTTGACACAAGATGGCTGCTGACGTCTGCCAGGATTCAGTCTTCCTGGGTTCCTCTCTTCCTGGGGCTTGCCTCTCTCCAGGCTCAGGCTTGCTTCACTCCACAAGGCCAATTGTAGGCTATCAAACGAATGGCTTGTCTCTTTTCCCAGAGCCTTCTCTCCTTCCTCACCACCAAGCTCCTCTGTGTGCTTACTTCCCCAGGCTCCAGCATTAAAACTCAGCATCAGAACTCCAACATCAAAACTCCAACTAACTCCTCTGCTCTGCCATGTAGTTTTATCTCTGAGTCCTACTGATGTGGCCCAATCAAAGCCCTAATCATAACGTCCTACTGATGTGGCCCAATCAAAGCCCTAATCATAATTTAATCATGCCCAGAGGAACAGACCAGTTTACAAGTATAATCCAATATCTATTTTTGGAATTCATAACTATATCAAACTGCCGCATGACCTGACATTTGCACACTGATGTTCATAGCAGCATTTTTCACAATTGCTAAAATATGGAACCAGCCTGAGTGTCCATCAACTGATGAACGGATAAACAAAATGTGGTATATACACACAATGGAATGCTATTCAGCTATAAGAAGAAATGAAATCGGGATGCATATGACAACATGGATGAACTTAGAGGATATTATGTTGAGTGAAATAAGTCAAACACCAAAAGGATGAATATTGTATGGACTCACTAATATGAACTAAATCTGATGAGTAAACTCACAGAGGTAAATTCTAGAGTATAGGTTACTAGGAGATAGAAGGTGGTTTGAGAATGGGAGCTGATGCTTAATGTATGTAACATTATTTAAAAGATTAACTGTAAAAGTGTGGAAATGAATAGAGTTAAGAGTAACACATAATGAGTATAACTAACACGGCTGATTTATAAATGTGATTGTGGCTGAAAGGGGTAGTCTGGAAGTAAATGTCAATTGAAAGGAAACTAGAGAATAATCTAGGGCATGTATAATGTAGTGATTTCAGTGGTGGATGAAGATTGTGGTTAATAGTATAAATATGTGAATATTCTCGCTGTCCTGATTTTGTGATAATCAGGGTAGGCTAAACATTCACTATATTAGAAACCATGCATATAGTTTTACTCTCTAGGTCTGGTTTTTAGAATGCTGGTGATAAACTAAGCCTGATTTATTATATGACCATCCTGTATGGGAAAAGACTGGAACTCTAGGTACCTTTAGTCAAACTTAAGAGATACAGCAAGGGGACGAATGTGGCTCAAATGGTTGGGCGTCCGTCTCCCATATGGAGGTTCTATCTCTGGAACCTCCCACTAAAAATTAAAAAAAGAAAAATATAGAAGGTGGGTGGGCCACCAGGCCCCGTGTGTGGGTGAGCCCCCCAGGCCCCATGCACGGGTATGCTGCCAGGCCCCACGCGCGGGTTAGCCGCCAGGCCCCATGAGCCACACAGCAAGATGATGACATAAAAGAAGAGTGACACAAGGGAGAGCCAAGACAAGATGCACTGAAAAACCAGGAACTAAGGTGGCACAGGTGGTAGGGCGCCTCTCTTCCACATTGGAGTTTCCAAGGATCGAATCCCAGTGAAGACAGAAGGAGAAGAATGAGAAAAGAGGGCAGGAAACAGACACAGAGAGTTGCCCAGTGAATGGACACAAAAACAGCAAAAATGGGGGGG
>JAQZBX010033832.1:0-25226 GCA_029593785.1 Cabassous unicinctus
CGTGATGCACCTTTACTCGTTTAAGTCAGCTAGGAACATTATTTCATGTAGCCTAATTGGATTGAGAACTGTAAAACATATGACTCAGCCCCGGGAAGCACAGGTATTACTTTTGGTTGTGGCTTATTCTTAAGGTCATTTTGGCCTCAATCTTAAGGTGTAAACCTTAAAAGCCAGTGTTTCCTCCACAAGCCCCATGTGTCTCCTTAAATGCTTAACTAGAGTCTCTGCACCTCCATTCTCACTTTCAGAATAGATAGATGCTTGGGGAAAAGCTTCCATTTCCTGATACAGATATACTTTCCTTAGTATCCTTCTGAACCCAAATCTTTATCCCGTTTGTTTCCAACAGAATTTTTTTTTGCTCTGATGTTTTCAAGAGCAGTTTTATTTGTATTTTGTCCAATTTCTCTCTTTGTTTGAAATGTAATATTTGCCTCCATTATCTAAATGACCTTTATTGGAAGGACATTTCCCCAGCATAATTTTTTTTTCTAGTACATTGGCTACAACTTTCCTGAGTCTTTTGACTAGTCCTTCTTATCCTTCCTATTTTCTGCTCTATTTTACAGTGCCTTCTGACATCTCATTATCTTCATCAGTACTCTCAGCCAATGTGTTTTGCTTTAGCACATTGACTTTATGATTATATCTAATATGGTTTCAACTGGTGCCTCGAATTCCTGTCTTGATTTCCCAACATTTCTCACAATCTCTTTTAATTAGAAGGCAGCATATTTTTTAATGTAATTCATTCTCTTCCTGAAGTCCCTCAAATTATTTCTCATGAAATGAAACAAAATCTAAAGTCAACAGAGCCTTTAGGAGCATGTGTTTCATCTACTCTGCAGCCTCCATAACCTGTCCTCTTTCTTCTTTCCTTATTTCCACCTTGCTTTCATTTATTACATGTGAAATAACAAACTCATTTATTACATAGGCTTATTACATGTGTTGCCCTTCTGCTTGAAAAAATTCTCCCTTAAAGACCTGCATTCTCGTTTTCTCTAAGTCTCCACTCAAATATTTCTATCTCAGAGAGACTCTCCTTGACTATTTTATCAATATTGGTATTTTTGGTTATTCTTTATTTTATTCTGCCTTATTTTGTAGAACTTATCATTTAATGGTATAATAATTATGACAATATATGTATTTATGGGATTTATTTGTGGCTGAGAGTGTAAAATTCATGAGTGCTTTGCTGACTATTATAATTACTTTACCCATATTCCCCACGCCTAAAATATAGCACCTTAGATTTTCAAAATCCTGTGCTGAAAAGCAGTGTATTAAAACACACTCCCATGTAATTATTTAATTTATAAATGATTAAATCACTTCTTCTAAGAGGCCACTCAAAATAATTAAAACAATTGTTAATAGAGGCCTAGACTCAAACTTATTGCTTAGTAAATTCTCCAAGTACTATAAAGGCCATTCTAGTCTCTTGGATATATTACTTTGGGTCACATATGCACATTTCTAGAAATACTCACTGTGTTATATCCAATAATCTTTATTTTGGAGGGCCCTGTTTGACAATGAACTAACTTACCTTTCAAGTAATATATATATCTAATGACAAAGGAATGACCTATACTTAGTAGTGCGTAATGACATAAATCATGGTAAACATGTCCACTATTTCCTCTGTAGCAACTAAGAGTGTTGCCTATACTTTTGATTGAAAAATCCATAAGTACCTTATTTCAAAATGAGACCTATGCTATAGTAAAACTCCCGAGATGTAAATATGTGAACAAAACACACTGATATTCTTCACTTTACCAGTATGAATTTCTTTTCAGAAAACAGTAATTGTCAGGAGAGAAAGACTCCTGCTACCACCTCCTGGGGTGGAATTCTACCACATGGAGGATAGCAATGAGATGTCAATACAAGGATCCAGGGCACCAAGAAAGAAACATTTTACACAGACACTGGATGGACCAACACACCCAATGACAAGGGATAGAGCAAGGATGACTTCATTAGTGAACATAGGCTCCCCATGACCAGCAGGTCTTGATTTGCAGCCAGCAAAGAGAGATTTCTACAGGCACCCCACATTTATCAACCTATGCCAGGAACAAGGGTAACAAATCTAATACTGAATACAGGCTTTATTTGGGGTCATAGGGAGAGGAGCAGGCCATGCTCATTCTATCCCCTATCAATCATACTTCATATACCTACAAAGAGATATACACACATTTTTATTAGTCACCTACACTGATTTTCTGTATATGTCTGCCTATTACGTTTTTTAAAAGGTTATTAGAGAAGTTGTAGGTTGATATAGAAATTATACATAAAATACAGAGTTTCCATATACCATCCTATTTTATTATTAACACATTGCATTAGTGTGGTACATTTGTTCCAATTGATTTAAGAACTGTTTTTATAGTTGTACTATTAACTGTAGTCCATAGTTTATATTAGGGTTCACTGTGTTGTACAGGCCTTTTAAAAAAATTTTTATTGTAGCTACATATATATAACTTAAAATTTCTCCTTTTAACCACATTCAAATATATAATTCAGTGTTAATTATATTCACAATATTGCATTTCCATTTCCACCATTTATTACCAAAATTTTCCCATCAACCCAAACAAATTCTACGCAGAGTAATGATAACTCCTCATTTCCTACCGTTACCCATACCCTGGTAACTTATATTATAGTTAATGGCTCTGAATTTGTTTATTTTTAAATATTTCATATCAATAATATACAATATTTGTCCAATACACTTGCCTTTATATTATTAGAATAAGAATGATATTTTCTAATGGTGTGAGGTATAAAGAGATAACCTTGAAAGTCATAGTTGAATTCACTTTTTTTTTTTATACCAAATTTCAGTTAATAATTTTGTAAACATTAAAATATATATGATGCTACAATAACTGAAAGACTATTAAATTTCCAACGTGGAGAATCATGCTACATTCTGTAATAGAGAGCAGGAATCCCTAAAGTACATGGGCAGTACCTAGGGGAGGAAAACAGACCAATACACCAGGCCCTTTATATTGATATTTGTACTTACGAACTTTGTTCTAGTGAAATTGAAACTTAGCCTAGTATTATATATTGCCTAAGAGTTACCTCCTGAAAGCCTCCTTATTGCTCAAATGGGACCACTCTGCAAGCCAAACTCAGCATCCAAATGCACTAAAGTCCTCCCAGTATATAGGGTAGTATATGGAAACTAAACAGTTAATGTAAACTATAGATGATAGTTAATAGTACAATTTTAATAATTTTTCATCATTGGCAACAAATGTAACTACTTTTTAAGAAATTACAAATATAAAAAAGTGCTATCATCAATTATAAATATGTTCTATACCAATGCAAGTCTTTGGTGTGGTGGTGTATGGGAAATCTGTATTTTATGCATGATGTATCTATAAGCTTACAACTTCTCTAACAAGAAAAAAAGAAAGAAATGTATGAGCATAAGGAAGAAACATGTAAGTTATGGGGATGAAAGCCACAATAGTAGAGTTTATCCATAAACATGGGATCTTCTTAGCAATGTACTGTAGTTTTCTGCATACAAATCCTTTACATCCTCAGTTAACTTTATTTCTAGATATTTGATTCATTAATTTGCTATTGTAAATGGAATTTTTTTCTTGATTTCCACCTCAGATTGCTCAGTATTGCCTCAAGTATTTGGGGGAACCCTGATTAAGTGCATAAATATTTATGATTGGCCTTTCTTCTTGGTAGATTACCTTTTTTATTTATAGCGTCTTTCTTTGTCTCTTACAACAGTTTTGTATTTAAAGTCTATTTTGTTGATATTTATATAGCTAAACCTGCCCTTTTATGGTTACTGCTTGCTTTAAAATAGTTTTCCAACAATTCACCTGCAACCTGTTTGTGTCTCTGGGTCTAATTTGAGTTTCTTGTAGACAGAATATACATGGATCATATTTCCTTATTCATTCTGCCAATCTGTCTTTTGATTGGAGAGTTTAATCCATTGACATTCAATGTTATTACCATAAAAACAGTACTTACTTTAGCCATTTTTTCTTTAGCCTTATATATTTCATGTTTTATTTTTATTTCTTTTTTATTCTTTTAGTTACTCTTACCAATAATTCTCCTTTTTACACTCTAATCCAACACTCTCTCTTGTGTCTTCCTTTCAACCCACAGAAGTGCCTTTAGTATTTCTTGAAAGGCAGGACTCTTGTTGACAAATTCTCTCAAAAAAAAGCAGGAGGAAACACAATGTGGAACAACTAATGAAGGATGTCCAAACAAATATCTTTAATCACTTCAGTAAAATGAAGGAAGAGATAGAGGATAACAAGGAAAGACTTGGGATATATACAGAAGAAATTGTAAACAAAAATAAAAAGATAACAGATCTCACAGTGATGAAAGGCACAATGCAAGAAATTAAAAACACACTAGAAGCACATAACAGATTTGAACAGGCAAAGGAAAGAATTAGTGACATTAAAATAGGGTATCTGAAATTGCATAGATAGAACAGATAGACAAAAAATGGAAAAAAAAAAACAAAACTCATCAGGGACTCATGGAATTTAATGATAAAATGAAACCACAATCATATGTATTATGGGCAATCCAGAGGGAGAATAGTAGGGAAATGGGGGCAGTAGGAGTGTTTGAGGAAATAATCACTGAAAATTATTCAGTGATTATATCCTATTAATCACTGAAAGTTATTAGGGACATGGATATACATGTCCAGAAAGCAAAATGTACTTCAAGCACAGCAAATCTCAGCAGACATACTCTGAGATATATACTTATGAGATTGTCAAAAGTTCAAGACAAAGAAAGATTCCTGAAAGCAGCAAGAGAAAAGAGATCCATCACATATAAGGGTATCTCGATAAGATTAAGTACTGATTTCTCATTTGAAACCATGATTCAGATGATTTCTCATGAGGAAACATGGAGGCAAGAAGGTAGTAGTATGACAATTGATTTTTAAAAGACTGTCAAGTCCATTCAATAGAGAAAAAAATAGACTCTTCAAAATATTGAACTAGGAGAATTGGCTATCCATGTGAAAAAAAAGAAAGAGGAACCCTATCTCACACCATATAAAAATGTAGTATATAAATAACTAAATATAAAAACCAGGATTATAAAACACCTAGAATAAAATATAGCAAAGCATCTTTGGGATCTTGCTTTGGGCAATGGTTTCTTGGACTTTAAGTCCAAAGCTCAAGCAACAAAAGAAAAAAAAAATAGATAAATAGAACCTCCTGAAAATTAAAAGAAATTAATGCATCAAAAGACTTTGTCAGAAAATTGAAAACAAACACAATGGGAGAAAATATTTCCAAACCACTTCTCCGTTAAGGTTTTAATATCCAGAATATATAAAGAAATCATACAACTCATCAATAAAAACAAAAAAAAAGCATTTAAAAGTGGGCAAATATTTGAATACACATTTTCCTAAAAGGATATATATATGGTACAAAGCACATGAAAAAATGCTCAACATCTCAAGCTATTAGGGAAATGAAATTAAAAGTTCCAATGAGATATCATTTCACACCTACTATAATGGCTTCTACTAAAATATAAAGGGAAACTGCAAGTGTTGGAGATGTGGAGAAATAGGAACACTCATTCCTTGCTGGTGGCAATGTAAAATGGTGTGGTTGCTATGGAACAGGGTTTAATAATTCCTCAGGATGATAAATACAGAATTACCATATGACCTGACAATCCTAATTCTAGGAATATACTGAGAAGAATTGAAATTAGGAACTCAAACAGATATTTTCACACTACTGTTCATAGAGGCATTATTCACAATAGCACAATTGCCAAAAGATGGAAGCAAACTGTCCATCAACAGATGAATGGATAAACAAAGTATATGTATGTATATACAATGGAATATTATTCAGCCATAAAAAAAGAATGAAGTCCTGATGCACACTACAACTTGGATGAACCTTGAGGACATTATGCTGACTGAAATAAGCCAGAAAGAAAGGGACAAATATTGCATTATCTCTCTTGCTATGAAGGAGTTATAATAAGCAAGCTCATAGACTTAGAATGGAGTATATAAGTTATAAGGGGATAGATTGTGGTTAGAGAATCAGGAGTTGATACTTAATCTGTAAAAAAAATCTATTTAGGTTTATTATAAGGGTTTGGAAATGAATGGTGGTGATGGTATCCCATTATCTTGAGTGTAATTAAAAGCACCAAATTATATAGGTGAATGTGTTTAAAAGGGAAAACTTTAAGTCATATATGTTACTAGAATAATAATTAAAAGATGAAACATCAGACAGTGAAACCCTTTTGTAGATGATGAAATGTAGTTAATAGTACAAGTAGAAGACTGTTCTTTCATGAATTATAACACATATATTATGCTAATACAATATGTTAATAGGTAGAATATGGAAAAATTCATCTAATATAAACTGTAGATCATAGTTAATAGTGCTATTTTCATAATGTTTTATCAATTGTAACAAAGGTAACTACTGTTAAAAAATAGTATAATTAGCAAAGAGTGCTATCAACAATTCTAACAAATGTTCCACACCAAGGCATAGTGTTGGTGGTGGGGTGGTGTATGGGAATCCTATATTTTATGGTCTGTAAACCCACAACTTCTCTATTAAAAATCTGTATATAATTCTTCCCAAATAATATATATATATTTAGCAAATAATATATTATTTTCACAACTTCCCATTCGAGATGTTTCTCCCAGAGAAGTAATGGAGTTAACAGAGATGAATTCATAATTATGAAATTGGTTTAGTGTAGTCTCTGCTAAAAATATTTTGGAAACTAACTTGATTCTGATTAAAATTTGCAACATAATCAGGTAAAAATCAGATTAATACATTCTAACTTTTAGTTTTACAACTGTTTATTTGCAATTCTCAAAAAAATTTGGGAGTGGTTGTTGACAATACATGGATGCAGTAATTTAAATAATTCAGCAAAAAATCTATTACTACAGGCAAGAATGTAAATATACATGGAAATGCAATTAGGCGGAGACAAAGTGGAGCAAATCTTCCTGCTCATGTAATGACAGTATAGTCTTCCCAAATGCAATAAGATGATCATCTTCTCATATTTACTAGTGAAGACAAAATTTTTAGAAGTTTAAACATTAGGCTTGAACTTTAAACACAATTTGAGTCATTGAGATGACAGAACTAGTTAAATAAATTAAATAAATTATATGCCACTATGTTGTTGCTCTTCAACTTAAAAAGAGGGCAGGTTTGTGTGTTGTGTTTGTGTATTTGTGCATGTGTTTCTATGTATTGTTGTTGTTTGCATGGAATTAAGTTTGGAAGAGATATTAACTTAATCAGTAACTCTTCATTGTGTGCTCCAATCAATTATAAACTTAATACATTGATGAATACCTGGAATCAAAATGAACATTTGTATCTTTCAACTTTGCTGACCAAATTATAAAGTAAGATTCTGAGTCTCAGGAAGTAATGAAAATTCCTCACAACAAACTATTTATTATATTAGTTCTTTTCTTTCTGAATCTATTCCAAATTCCTTTCTGTTTAATTTGAAAATATCTTTGCTTCACTATTTCCTTTTATCTTCTTCTGGGAAATCTCTTCTCTTGAATGTTATCTCCTATTCAATATGTTACTCTTTTTAAAAGTTAGCAAATGAAAAAAAATCATCTAAATGTACTAGCATGTCTGTCCTGAACTAGGAGTATCTCTAAAATATGTAAGCACCGTAGTAACAACAATTTTCAAATATGCTCTTTTAAAATTTTTGCACATCATCAAAACATAGAAAAATATGTTATTTATGATTGAACTGATATATAGTTACCCTTTAATTCTTTATATAAATGTTGTAAGGTTCACATTGTTTAATATCCAAAGGATATTAATGAAAAAAAAAAAAAAGAAATTAAGCAAAAAAGGATTTTGTATATCATACCATCTGTTAGTAAACAATTAAACCTTATCCAAAGAGAAATCTGACTTTCACCCTTGGCTTCTGGGAGGTAATCTCTAGTCCCTAGGAATATCATGGAAGATAGAAGTGTCTTTGTTGACCTGTGAACCATGTGTCAGAGAGGTGATAAAAATGTGATTTAGGTTAGTGGCATTGGATTATATAGTATTAGTCAGCTTCTGGAGGGGCTGGTGAATATAGATTTAGATCAGTCATGCTTACATGATGGAAGCCCATAAACTATGGACTCCAAGGCTCACATGAACTTCCATTTGTTTGCAATATCCATATTTGTTATCACACATTAATTCATGGAATATAAAACTCTCTTGACTCCTTGGGGAGAGGATGACAGAAAGCTCTATATTTGGTACTTTTCCTGAACTCTGTCCTATGTGTCTTCCTTTGACTGACTTTAATTTGTATCCTATCCCAGTTAATAGACTATAACTGTGAATATAGCAGCTTTCAGTGAGTTATTGGAATCCTAGCAAGTCATGAATACTTAACAGTGGTCATGGGGACTCTCAAACTTGTGATTTGTATAAAAAATGAGGTAGTCATATGGACTGTTCCTTTTATGCAGTTGACTCACTTTCTTACAGTCCATCCAACTTCATATATAAGTTTTGCCAATAGAAGATATATGAAAATCTAGAATTAGATTTCTGACTTCTAAGAAAATACATTTTCCTCCATCAACTTCTTTGTTGAATTAAGATTGTGAAAGTTACACTTCTGAATCTTGAACACCAATTTGACTTAAATATCTAATGAGTGATGGAATCTCTGTAACTCAAAATAATAATAGAAATTAAATAAAATGTATAATTTACAGTCCAGATGTTATGTTTATACTAATCTGTCAATTAAAAATTTGCAAAAGCGAGCTGGGAAGGGATACTGATGCTTAATGTATGTAGAAGTTTTAATTAACTTGACTGTAAAAGTGTGGAAATGGATAAATTTGATGGTAGCACAATATAGTGAGCAGAACTAATGCAGCTGGTTCATAAATGGGATTGTGGCTGAAAAGGGTAGTTTAGGGATGTATATGTCAATTGAAAGAAAGCTAGAGAATAATCTAGGGAATGAATAACATAGTGAACCCAAAGGTGGATAAGAATTGTGGATAATAGTACAAATACAAGATTATCCTTCTGTGAGCTAGAACAAATGTACATCACAATTGCAAAGTGGTAAGAATGTGGAGAAGCATGGAAATGTTACCTATGGACTATAGTTAACAGCAATACTGGAATATTCTTGCATCAATGCCAAAGATGTACTGTGATAATAGTAGGGGTGTATGAAAAAATATAACAAATGCATGCTATACACCATAGTTAGTGGTAATAGTCTGATGATATTATCTCATAATCCATAAGAAATGTTCTGCAACAATATAGTGTGTTGATGGAGGGGTGTTGTATGAAATTTCTTTACATGTCCATAATTGTTTTGTAAGTCCACAACTTCTCTAATAAAAATATATTTTTAAAAACATTTGTACAAACTTCTTCAATTCTCAGAACTGTAGAGAAGGCATGGATATTGACTTAGATAATTATATTTTCTGGTGAATAAGCAAATAGTACAAACTATTAAAATAGTCTTTCAATTTAATGTCAGACTCTCTTCCCATAACTTAGAAAATAACAATTCAGAGCATATATGCACCCACTCACTTCAGTAGATTTCTACTGAGGGTGAATTTACAGCATGATTATGTCATGAAATGGTTATATTAAGCAATTTATTTGTTATCAAATCTCTACAATTAACTATGAACTTTATTTTGTAAGGTCAAAGGGCCACAAATACCCAACAACATACTGATAAAGAAAAATGAAATTGGAGGAATCACCCTACCCGACTTTAAAATATTCTACAAAGCTACAGTGATCAAAACTTCCTGGTTTTGGCGCAATGATAGACATACTGACCAATGGAACTGAAATGAGAGTTCTGATGGGGATCCTCAGATACACAGTCACTGATATTTGACAAGGCCACCAAA
This sequence comes from Cabassous unicinctus, assembly GCA_029593785.1. Lineage (NCBI taxonomy): Eukaryota > Metazoa > Chordata > Mammalia > Cingulata > Chlamyphoridae > Cabassous > Cabassous unicinctus. The sequence goes on from JAQZBX010033832.1 coordinate 10,019, forward strand.
CTCAGTCAACTGGGAAAGAATGGCCTACTCAACAAATGGTGCTTAGAGAACTGGATATCTATATCCAAAACAATGAGAGAGGACCACCACCACATACAGCATAAAAAAATTAACTCAAGATGGATCAAAGATCAAAATATAAGCGCCAAGTCCTTAAAGTTCCTAGAAGATAATGTAAGGAAGCATCTACAAGATCTTGTAGTGGGGAATAGTTTCATAAACTTTACACTCAAATCACAAGCAATGAAAGAAAAAATAGATAAATTGGACCTCCTCAAAATTAAAAAAGTTTGTGCTTCTAAAGAGTTTGTCAAGAAAGTGAAAAGGCAGCCTATTCAATGGGAGAATATATTTGTTAACCAACAATATCTGATAGGGACTTAATATCCAGCATATATAAAGAAATCCTACATCTCAAAAAAACAAAACAAAAAAACAAAACAAAACAAAAAAAACAACAACAAGCAACCCGTTTAAAAGATGGGCAAGATATTTGAATATACTTCTTCAAAGAAGAAATACAAATGGCTAAAAAGCACATGAAAAGATGCTCAATATCACTAGCTTTTATGGAAATGGAAATGAAATATATGATGAGATATCATCTTACACACATTAGACTGGCAGCTATTAAAAAAAACAACAACAGAGGCCTACAAGTTTTGGAGAGGATGTGGAGGAAAGGGAACGCTTATCCACTTGATGGGAATGTACAATAGTAAAGCCATTGTGAAGAACATTTTGGTGGTTCCTCAGGAAGATAATTATAGAACTTCCATGTGAACTAGCAATCCCACTGCTGGGTATATACCCAGAAGAATTGAAAGCAGGGAGACAAACAGATAAATGCACACCAATGTTCATAGCATTATTCACTATTGTCAAAATTGGAAGCAACTCAAATGTCCATCAATAGATGAATGGATAAGCAAACTATGGTATATACATACATTGGGATATTACTCAGCTGTAAGATGGAATGCAGTATTAACAAACGGGGTAACATAGATGCGTTTTCAAGACCTTATGTTGAGTGAAGTAAGCCAGGCACTGAAGGACAAATATTACATGAACTCACTAATATGAATTAAGCAAATTGATCAGACTTACAGAGCTAGAGTCTGGAAGATAGGTTTATAGGAGACAGAAAATAAGTAGAGGGTGGTGAGCCAATGTCAACAAGGGCCAGATTTATGATAAGGTGGAAGGATGTGGTTGGGCAGTGAATGGGCATAACAGTGGTGCAGTTACATGATTGGGTTTGGTGGAACTTTTTTGTGAGGGGGAGTAGGGTGGGATTTTGGGTTGGACTATCAGTGGGATGGGGGGGGTGGTTTGAGGAAGGAGCAGATGAACTCTAGGATTTGCAGGTCTGTGGTTAAACCTATAATGTTGGAAATATTCTTTTGGCAAATATGGCAGGGGAGGGTTACTGTTGTTGGGTGTTGAGTATGGTAGCATATATGAGATAGGCTGCACCTGGGGCAGGCTTTTATGGAGTATGTAAGTGTTCATCTTGTCATAGTGTGCTATATCAGTGGGTGGAGACCCACGCAATAAACTAGAAAATATCAAACTCCCATCCTAAGGAGTCCTGCTATGTTCTCAATTAGAGGGACAAGAATCCCATGAGACTATAGGCAGTGCCTAAAAAAAGAAAACAAACCAATATGTCAAGCCCTCAATATTATTACAAGTAAGTATGAATCTTATTATTCAAATATTGAAATTTAGTAATTATCATAGATTCTGAGGTAAGTGGAGGGAAGAAAAGAATAGATGGAACATAAGACATTTTTAGGGCATTGGAATTGTTCAGCATTATCTTGCAATAATGGACATAGGCCACTTCACATTTTGTCAAAACCTATAAGGTGTAAAACCCAAGATGTAAAACATAACATAAACCATTGACCATGGTTAGTAGCAATACTTCAATATTTGTACATCAAGTGTAACAAATGTACCATTCACATGTAAAATGTTATTAATATGGGAAAGGGGGAAAGGGGGTATATGGGAACCACCTGTATTCTCTATGTCGTTTTTCTGTATCTTAAATATTCTTCGAAGATAAAGGGAAAAAATAAGACTCTGGGGTAATATATGGAAGAAAATGCCACTGTATATACAAGACAATAGATCTTACAGTGATGAAAGACACAATGTCTAAATTAAAAAAATTTTTTTTAATTATTTCAAATTGTTTTAATTTTTTGTATTTTATTGATTATTTTTTAAATTATTATATTTTATTATTAATTTTATTTGGTTATTTTGTCGGCTTCATTTTTGATGAAGTTTTGGATCAAAAGGGTCACAGCAGTTATGGGGAAGTATCACCAGTGTGGGGTGTCAGTGATGTTGGTACACATGGGAAGGGGTTCATTTGGAACATGCCTCTAAGACATAGGAATATGTTCAAGTGTTCATGAAATATTGTCTCAGTGGGTAGATATCCACACAGTAACTGAAAGAATACTGAATTCCCATCCTGGGGAGTTCTGTTACATTCTCTAATAGGATATCAAGAATCCACCAAATGCAAGGGCAAGGTCTAGTGAAGGAAAGACATTCCATTATTTCAGGCCCTTGACATTGATAACTGTAATTATGAACTTTTCTTGTGAAATTGAAACTTAACCTAGTATTATATACTGCCTAAGAGTTACCTCCTAAAAGTCTCCTTGTTATTCAAATGTGGGCTCTCTCTAAGCCAAACTCAGTATATAAATGCACTACCTTCTACCAGTGTGGGACATGACTTCCAGGGATGAACCTTCCTGCAACTGAGGAATTATTACCAAGCACCAACTAGCAATGCATTTGGAAAAAGACCTTGACTGAAAGTGGAAAATGGTAAATATAAATGAGTTTTTATGGCTAGGAGATTTCAAAGTGATTCAGGAGGTCATTCCAGATATTACATTTATGCAAGTCTCAGCAGGATCTCATTTACTGCCACAGAAAAAAAAGTACCTCAAATAACATGTCTTCTGAGGGCTCTAGAGATATCCAGAAACTATAAGCAGGGCAGACAATTCAGGAATTTGGCACCTTCTCAGTGGGCTTTATTTTGGAATTTATGCTCCCTGGTATAAAAGAGTTAGACTCATTTACAGGTTCTCTATACTGGGTTCTTCTGCCCCTTTTATTTGAATCCACAATTAGCACTATACTTGATAAATATACGTCCCAGAGACTTAAATCTTTGGTCTGTCTGTGTGCCAGTTGAGCCCTGAATTTCAGCAGAGTTGCAACACCTACTCTCCAGTTCATTGGGCTCACCTAGGACAGCTAACAAGGAGATGATGATGGACAATGACCATCCCAAGCAACAGAGAATGTCTGCAACTTCAAGCAAGATAGCTCCATCCATCTGCCCTAAGGGATCTAAGCCCCCTCTCAAATAGAAGCATAGTGGGCATCACCATCCCAAAATCTTCAAGATTGGGAAAGGATCAATGGGCTAAAGTAGGCTTATTTCTATTCTACTATAGATTTATTATTATTCTAGCAATGGAAGAACTCTTATCATCGATGTAAAGGCAGTGGCCTCCAGAGGTTCTGAAGGATGGAAGAGGGAATAATATGTGTAATATGGGGGCATTTTGGGGAAATTGGATTTATCCCACATGACACTGCAGTGATGGATACAAGTCATTGTGTGTGTGTGTGTATATATATTTAAGATTTATTATTTTATTTTTATTTATTTATTCCCCCCCCTTGCCACTTGTGCTTGCTGTCTGCTTTCTGTGTCCATTTGCTGCACGTTTCCTCTGTGCCTGCTTGTCTCCCTTTGTTGCGTCACCTTGCTGCACCAGCTCTCTACAGGCATGCTGTCAGCTCTCCATGGGTGTGGGTGTGGGCATTCCCATTGTATATTTTGTCATAACTTACAAAATTGTATGGGACAAAGTGTAAACTATAATGTAAGCTGGAGTCCATGGTTAGTAGCAATGCTTCATTGTATTTCATCAATTTTAACAAATGTACCACACTAATGAAGGATGTTGTTATCATGGGTAGTGTGGGAGGGGTAGGGAGCAGGACATATGGGAATTCTTTATATTTTTTATGTAATATTTATGTAATTTAAATCTTCTTTAACAATTAAAAAAAGTAATTATAAAAAAGTACAGAAGCAATTTATTTGTTATCAAATCTCCACAATTAAAAATCATTTTTATTTCCTGGCTATGCCATATTTTACCCTGGAAACTTTTTTTTTTTCCTTTTCTATGATTCTGGAAAGGCTGTATCTGGTATCCAACCAGGAAAGCTCTGCTTTTTGCTCACATTCTGCAAGGAAAAGATGACATTCAGCACATTTGGTGACTCAGGTGGTGAGACTAGCTTCCACTGAAATGGTAATGTGAGAGAGTTCCTGAAAAATTTTACACTGAAACTACTTAAGTGTACACTGGACTTATTTAAGTTCCATTTATATGCCTCCTTCTCCCTCTCATAAGCTCTTTCTCTTCATAAGTGCCCACCAAGTGACCATGTCTAAATTAATGTCTTTGGTTTCAAGTTAATTTTCTTTTTTAAAAGTCATTTCCCAGCATCCTGTCCTCTGAGAGAGTGGTGGAGGAGTAAAGAAAAAGCTGGGATTGAGGAAAGAGAGTGATGACCCTGTTTGGGCTATGGTTTGCTGACCTCCACACATGCATCCAATTTCTGTGTTTTAGGAGGTCTTCTCAGATGCTGTCAACAATTTTCCTGCTAAAATGGCAGGGGAGAGATCATATAGTTCATGTTTAGTCCTCTCACCCTTATAACTGGGTTTCTCTTTTGGAAATTTTTGATATTGTAGTAAAATTCTTCATGCCACTTCAAGAAAGAAAGTAATACTAATTGCTCTAGTGTCATGGGGCTGTTGTTAGGATTAAATTTCTGTATATATATATATATATTTTTATATAATACACACATAAACTTTAGAACACTATCAGCCATTACTATCAAAATAATTACAATGATGTTTATTATAAGAAATAATGAAAATCTGGAAACATGTGACATAGTTTTAATTGGCTAGTGCTTGGAGTCATGGAAATGAGGATTCAACACCAGGATATGCTTATTTTCATCACAAGTGCTATGGTTTAAAATTTTAGAAATTATGAATTAGCAGGTAATTTTTCATTCTATTTCAAGTCAATCCATAGAAATATTTCTGGATTTTTGAATGTATATTTATGTATATATGTTAGATAGATAGGTAGATAGGTAGATAGATAGATACACACACACATAAGTTTCGAACCAGAAAAATTATTTCTTGATCTAGATGATTTAGATCAGAAGTTAGGGAGGTTAGAACACTGTGGCCAAGGAGCCAAATCTGTCCCATTACCTGTTCTGCAAATAATGTTTTATTGGAACACATCATTGTCATTTGTTTACAAATTGATTATGATTGATTTAGTTTTAGAATGGCAGAATTGGCTAAATGCAACAGAGACTTCATGGCATGAAAAGTCTAAAATATTTACTCTCTGACCTTCACAGAAAAATTTTGCCAAACCCTGGTCTAGACATCTGGTTTACTGTGTACTGCTATGAAGTAGTGGCCTGTGAAATCAATCTTTTAAAAAAAGTAGAACAGAATAGATTATAAAAGGTAAAATGAAAGGGAAAGAAGAGATGTGAAGAGAGGAGAGGTGAGGAGATGAGGGGAGGGAAAAGGAGAGGAGGAGGGGGAGAAGAAGGGAGGGAAAGGGAGAGGAGAGAAGAGAAAAGAAGAGAAGAGATTTATTAAACCTTTTGACATATTTCAATTAAAATACCATCAATAAGTCTTTTTTTAATGCTAAATAATGGAATTTCTACCTATTTCTCTTTTAAAGTCTATATTTCTAAATCCTACAAGTGAAAGTCTGATTTCACTTTTTCTCTTGAATTTTAATCACCTTGGTTTTTTCCTTTCATGATTGATGACTTTTTAATTGTATTAAGTTTAACAAACTTTTAAAATATATTCTTTTTAAAAATGATAGCTTCATGAATTTTTGCAATTCAAGAACACTTGTGTAACTGGCACACAGATTAAGAAATGTACTAGAACTCAAGAAGTCCCTTTAGGCAATACCATATCAAAAGATAACCATTTTCCTGACTTCCTTCAGAACATATTATTTTCACATTTTCATAATTCATATAAATGAAATTATATGTGTTGCATCTTTTTGTCTCTCATATCACAGAATGTTATATTGGTACTATTCATCTCTTTTGTTTACCATAATTGTATTTAATTTATGCCAGTTCCTGTATTTTATTTCATCATGTGAAAGTTCCACAATGCATTTGTCAATGTTAGGTTTGGTGATATTTTGGGTAGTCTTTTTTTGTTGTTGTTAAATATAGTGCAAACATAAATGAGTATGTATCTTTTATAACTTCAATCTATTTGGCATTGATGTTGGTTTATTGTGTGAGATTGTTTTAGTTGAGGCCTATCTCACAGTGGGTCCCATGGGTCCTTAGAACTATTTTGTGGTTATTAGTCCAGAATACATAAATGGAATAGGCTTAATCAGCAACTGTCAGTATCCTCACATTGGTTACCTGACTTGTAGAGTGAGGGCTATTATGGCAGGAAAGGCCAAGTTGAATCCCCTAGAACTGCCTCTCCCTAGCAAAATAGTAAATCGAATGCAATACCACATTCCTGGAAGGATTACAGAGATTAGTGCCACCATCAAGGACTTGAAGGAGGCAGTGGCCGTGATTTCCACCACATGCCCATTCAATTTTCCTATTTGGTCTGTGCAGAAAACATATAGATTTGGAGGATGACAGTGGATTATCATATACTTAACCAGGTGGCAACTCCAATTGCTGCTTTTCCAGATATGGTATCATTTCTTGAGAAAATCAACGCACTCCCTGGTACCTGGTTTGCAAATATTAATTTGACAAACACGTTTATACTCAATAGCTGTTAGCAAAGACCACCAGAAACAGTTTGATTTCAGCTTGTATGGCCAGCAATATAACTTCACTGTCTTACCTCAAGGGTATCTTAACACTCCCTTAAATTCACTTGCTTGACTATTCCTAACCACTGTGGGAATATGTGTGGGCATAATGATTCTTAAAACAAACAAGTAGAAGATTAGGGAATTTAACAGAATTTTTAAAACCAAAAACTCTTTCATGTATATTTTGAATCCTATTCATTGTTTTGTTTTCTGAAAACCATGAATAAATGGGTCTATGATTAAGAGAGTTTAATTCATGTGCTGGTCTCCCACCAACCCCTAATACATGTAATGTGGTTATGTGGAAGAATATGATGTTGTCCCATCATCAACTGATGATGTAAATCATGGGTCATATAGTTAAAAGTATATGTACTGCTTTGTCTCAGTGGAGTTCCTTACATGGCTGAGGAGCTCCAGTGCCAGAGGCCCATTTCCTGGCCTCTGGCCTGCTTTATGCTGTTCATTTTCCCATCATACTTTAATGATGGGACAATGACATGTGCTTCCACGTAACAACATTGCATGTATTAGTGTAGAATGTGCTCTTTTAAATCACCTGCTAGTTTCAAAATCAGTCCCACAACTTGAGTATTGTAACTGTGGGAAAGCTGCTTATGCCTTCAGTTTCTTCATCTGTAAAATGTGGATTATTGGGAATATTTACCTTGGAAATTTATTTTGAAAATCAAATGAGAGAAATCAATGTTTGGAATGATGCCATTTTTTTTCTCAAGGAATATTTTCTGTTATTGTTAGTGATCCATTACATCGTTAAAAAATGATTATGACAATTTCCAATTATTGTCCTTGCTAATCTATCACCTTTCTGGCCTTTATTGATTCAATCCATTTCAGAGAACATGAAATATGGGTGTAACAAACCAAACAACAGGGAAGGAGTTCATTTTTCTTTGATTTTCTGGTGTTCCCCAACTGCAGCTCACATTATTTGTGATGTTTCTCATGGTGTACCTGCTACCCCTCACAGGAAATGTCCTCATCATTTACATTGTTCTCATGGATTCCACATTCCAGACACCAACATATATTTTTTTAGGAAATTTGTCCTTAGAAATCTGGTTAAACATGGCTATAGTTCCTAAACTGTTGGCTACATGCCTTCACAGGTAGTCACCATCTCTCTTTTAGGTTGTATAACCCAGTACTACTTATTTTTTTCCATGGGGTCTACTGAGTACACCTTGAGAAACAAGTATGTGAAGGAAAGTTCTAACATGAAAGGGCCTGCTTGTAGCTTGAAACACACAGTTGTTTTCAGAGATCCATTAAATGGAGCAATTTAGAGTGGGTTTCCAAACTATCTTTGAAAATAGTAAGTATTGAAAATTATTATATGATGAAATTAATACCATATAATATGCACATCTCTGTGAACTTTAGTTTTGAGTTTGAATTATTTTCAAATAGTTATTATGTAACTATTGTTAAATGATACCATAGTATAATAAAACAGTGATAAAAAAGAGAAATATCACAAGTTCCCTTTCCAGAAGGCTTTCACAATCAGAAAATAATCTAGTTTACTATCAAATAATGTGTCAGATGAATATTTGCATAATAAATGAATTAGCATCATTCATAATCCGTAAAAAGAAATAGTTTCTGATAAAGGGAGCAGTGCGCCTCAATCTGGCAGATGGACTAATAAAAACTCTTTGTATCTCTAAAATGTACTCACTATATAAGCATTAAGCACAAATTATTTAGCTGTGAACTAGTCCTTGGCATTGTCTATTTTATTATGCTCATAACCATATACATATAAAAATAGGCAAAAATATAAGACAATCAGGTTTATCTTATAATATAAAACCATGAATAAATGTGTCCACAATGAATAAGTAGAGGGAAATAAAGCAAAACTAAGAACAACAGAGTACAAGAATGGGATATCTAACATGGTAATATCACTATAAACCCCTACATATCCATGCATCCAATTGATTCAGCAGATATTATTTGAATTTATAGTATAAAAATGTAATTACTTGCCATTATTATGTATCTTCCTCCTATGTGAATAAAAAAGCTTTCCAATTTTCAGTGCGTTTTAGTACAGTTTAGGAGCTAAAGGGAAAGTAAGGGTGCTGGAAGAAAATTGCCCAATCCAGCTTTTTGAAATGAATGTGCTCCATTGAATTGGCCCCAAACCCTCCCTATTCAAAATGTCACCTGTGGACCAGCAACATGAGGGCTATCTAGGAGCTTCTGAGAAACACACAATCTCAGGCCACATCTTAGATCTCATGAGTGACAACCTATCTGCCCTTTTAACCAGATCCCCAGGTAATTGGTACAGTCATTAAATTTTAAAAAGCTTATTTTAAGCTACCAAGGTTTTAAACAATCATTTTTTGTTTGTTAGTTTGTTTGTGGCACTCGGGGCTGGGGATTGAATCCAGGAATTTGCACGTGGGAAGCTGGCACTCAACCACTGAGCCACATTGGCTTCCCTGACTTGTTTTTTCATTTTTCTTTTATTGTTTGGATATACTATGTGATTTATTATCTTTATTTTTAATACTTTTTAATTTTTAAATGCTTTAGATTACATAAATGTTATTTAAAAATATAAGAGATTCCCATATGCCCCACTGCCTCCCCCTCTCACATTTTCCCACATTAACAACATCCTTCATTAATGTGGTACATGTGTTACAATTGATGAACACATATTGGAGCATTGCCCCTAAGTGTGGATTATAGTTTACATTATAGTTTACATTCTGTCCCACACAATTTTGTAAATTATCACAAAATATATAATGGTCTGTATCTTTTTCATTTGTTTTGCTTGTTGTTCATTTTTGTTTTTCAGGAAGCTTTGGGAACCGAACCTAGGACCTCCTGTGTGGAAGGGAGGAGCTCAACCATTGAGCCACATCTGCTCCCTAAACAATCAATTTTAACGATAAAAGAATAAAATGAAACTGAGAGCCTGTGGCATATGAAAATGTTTGAAAATTTTCTCATATTAAATTTTTGCATATGACAATAGAATATATTAAAATTATAGTAAATAATTTTTCTGATTGCCTAGTAAGTTTTCATTTTAAAAGAGGTACAAATTCATGAATACTATTTCAACATTACCTGTACTTATAAATGTGAAATTTGTGCCATACATCTTTCTTTATTTCCATCAGAATAACAAACTAACAAGATATATACAAAATATATACAAAATAACAAAATAACAGTAAAATATTCTGAATCACAGAACAGCAAATTCTGCATCTATTTCAAACTGAAGGGAGATTTCCTTAACTTGTTAATGGTAATTATCTTTCCAAAATGTGAATCCTTGAGATAATCTATGTTAATATATTCATATTGAATTCACTATTCTCTTTGTCACCTTCATGTCTCTAAAATGCTCTCTTTCCTGCTTTTGCTAAGGCAAAACAAGACCTGTGGGTGGGCAACCTACATCAAACTCAGAGGTTAAGGATCACAAAATCAATTCCACTTTAAAAACTTATAAAAGAAGTTTGGTTGTCTCATCCCTTCATTTCATCCTGATATTTTATTTTTGTAAATTCTTAGAACATTTTAAAAATGCAGTAAATGCAATAAGGGTGATTTCACTGGAAATGGGCAACTTGGCAACACAACTAGTTTCCACATTTTCTTTAGGAACAAGCATTAAAGCTGATGATTCTGAATCTTGGAATGAATAAAATAAAATCACATGTTCATGAAATTGTAGTACAAAACAAAATGGAAACTTCAGGAGAAAGTGAGGCAAAACAAGAGAAAAAGTATATATTTTATTTTATTTTGATTATAAAAGGAGATAGTATTTGAAGACAATTCTGAAAGCTAAAGACAAGCAATACTACCAAGAGAAGAAAATGTTTTTTTACTGGCTGTTTCTTAAATCTTGACAATACTTTGGGATGTGCATTTTTACCAGCTGGACTGAATATGCATGTATATATTTACTTTTTAAATTTTATTTTTATAAGTATTTAAGTAAGTTCCCATGTTAATAATTTATTTTTAACCATATGATTTGTTTGACTGTATGTTATTCTGCATTGTAAATTTTCTAAAATAACATATTTTGAATATTAAGTTTGTATTCATGTATGTTCCTTTAAAATGCTGATGTACTGAATTCCCATGCAAAATATCTGTCTGTTTCACTGATTATTTTCTTGTGAATACAGGATTTAACTGTGTAAGTTAGCATGTACAAAATTAAACTCAGCTTTATTTTACCACCAAGTAAAACTTAATAATAACATATCTTATATAATGGGCTCGTACGCATTTGAGTTGGAAAAACCAACACCTTAGAATCCTCCTTGTTGTCTCACTCCATCGTTGTTCATAACTAATCAATCACTAATCCTTGCTTATTTTTCTACCAAACTTTTTTGGATTACATCAACATAGTTCCATCTCCAAGACCCATACTGGAATTGGAGCTTTGCATATCTGTATTTTGGAAGCCACTGTAATCTCCTCATTGGACTGTCCACTTCTTATATCATCTTGCAAACCATATTCCATGACCCAACCAGAGGGAACCTGTTCTAACATTAAATATATTTTGTTTCCTTCCTTCTTAAAGCTGATCAACACCTTTGCATTGTTTTAACAATATAAACTAAACTGCTGGTCCTGACTTAGAGACCCTGCATTACTTCTCTTATCTCAATACTCCCTATCATTGTCAGCATTAAACCCAAACTATTTGTCTTATCAATATATGCTTGCATGCTTCTTTCTAAGAAAATATTTTATTCTTTTGATCTTAAAACCTCACTAGGAAAAAAGTAATAGTATATAAAAGTTTATTTCATATACACATTTTTTCATATAGTCTTAATTTTATACCTAGATAGTCAATGTGATTCAGTCATTCTTTTTAAAATGAATTTATTTCAGATTTTTAAAAAATTTAAAAAAAACAAAAACAGACAAAAGGAAGCTTAACAAGTTATAGAAGCATCACTCTAAAAAAATTCTGACCAGACACATTTTTCTCATCTAATTCTAAAAACAAACTCAATTTTTCTTCCAATGTTCAGAAAGATACACAGATGATCACAGATTTATTAAATGTCATGATGATAGTCTCTTTATTAATGAAGAAAATGAAGAATAAAAAGTTGCTTAATCATATTGAAGAAGGCTGAATAGGAAATCAATAGATGGGTCTGGAACCTGGCAAGAGGTCCATGTGGATATTGACACACCCAAGATGGCTCCTGGAAGACCCCCATGAGAAATCCCATTTGGAATGGAATTTGCTCCATAAGCCAGGAGAAGCCCCAGATATTCTCTAGGGGCCTTATCATTGGGCCCTTCTGGGTGATTGATGGGTGGGGTAATCAATCAAAACAGCAAACATCTGGAACTCCTCCCATGCCATTAGCAAAGGGGTGGAATAATTAATGGTTTAAAAAGCAAGCACAAAGGCTGAACCATCTCTCTCTTGCATTTGGATCCCTGTTCTTGCCTTCTGCACCCTGCTCTTGCTATGTCACCCCACATGGATCAACACACAAGTAAAACATGGGTATTTATAATCTATAATGGGCAATTGTAGTCTGTAAATCAGCCACTTTATCACTTTACAGTCTCTTCCTCTCTCTTTGGGACCCTTAAGCTGTTATTTTCTCCCATTTCTCCTCCCTCCCTACCTTAATAAATTACTGGCCTAACTAACCCAAAGTACTCTTGAAATTAATTTCTTGTAGCTTAGTCAAGAATCTAGGCAAAATCTGGTAACAATATTACTATCACATAAAACTAAACTTTATGTTCTTTTTTGAACTTCATCATTGATATAGCACCTCCTTTGCTTTGTTACCAAGGTATTACAATATTATTGTAAACTTTATCTATAATTCCCATGTATCACCACTTTCTTAACTCCTTGGAGTAAAAGAACTTCCTTGTATTTATATTAATCAGAATCCACTTCTATCACCAAAATCACTATATTATACAGTCCCCACATATTCCTCTAAATGCCTTTCAGTTAATATTAATAATTAATATTATCCTACCTAGACTACCCCTTTCAACTACAACTGTATTTATAAATAAGTAGTGTTTGTTATACTCATTATGCTGTACTATCATTAATTCCATCCATTACCATGTATTTAAAATTGGCCTCTTACATTCATTATTAGCTCTCCATTATTAATCTAGATTCTGTCTCTTACTAACTGATATTCTCTAGTCCATTTCCATAAGTGTACTCACCATATTTAATCATATCAGTAAAAACATACACAATTTGTCCTTTAGTGTCTGTCTTATTTCACTCAACATAATGTCCTTAAGGCTACACATGCTGTCATTGCTACCCCAGTTCATTTCTTTTTGCAACTTAATAGTATTCCATCATCTGTATATACCACATTTTGTTTATCCACTCATGGGTTTTTGGGCACTTGGGCTGTTTCCATGTCTTAGCAATTGTGAAAAATGCTGCTATGAACACCGTGTGCAAATATCTGTTCACATCCTTGCTTTCAGTTCTTCTGAATATATTCCTAGTATTAGATGGCTTGATCATATGGGGGTTCTATATTTAGCTTCCTGAGGAAACACCAAAACATCTTCCACAGAGGCAGCATGATTTTATACTGCCACCAACAGTAAAGGAGAGTTCCTACTTCTCCACATCCTCTCAAGCATTTGTGGTTTCCTGTGTTTTTATTAAAAAACAAACAAACAAACAAACAAACAAAAACTAATGGCTATTCTATAAGACATGAAATAATATCTCATTGTAGGTTTGACCTGCATTTCACTAATAGATACTGAAGAATCTTTACACATGTTTTTCCTTTTATAATAGGGATGAAAAGCACCAACTGTTTAGGAATAAATGTAACTAAGGACAAAAAGGACTTATATTCTGAAAACTATAAAATATTGCTAAAAGTAACCAAAGTTGACCTATATAAATGGAAGGACATACTGTGTTCATGTGTTGTAAGACTAAATATCATGAAGATGTGAAATCTATGCAAGCTGATCTACAGATTTAATGTAATACTGATGAAAATTACAAAAGCATTCTTTTGAGAAGTGGAAAAGCAAATTATTAAATGTATCTGGAAGGATAAGGGCCCTGAATAGCCAAAAATCTCTTTTAAATATAAGAAAGTTGGAGGATTCTCAATTTCTGAATATAAAGCCTGTTATCAAGATTTCCTGGAAGATGGCATTGGAGTAGCATGCAGGGCTCAACTCTGTAACAAAATCAATAAAGAAAGGGTGAAAAATTGTCCAAGGGACATAATTTGGGGATTAGCAGACCAAGACAGTGTTATATAAGTCCCAGGATCATGAGGGACAGAAAGATGAAGAACCTGAAGCAACAAATGTGAATTACCAAAACCTTGCAGTGGCAGGGAAGGGCACCACTCCCCCACTCCCAAGATATTAAACTGAGATAAAAACCCTTGCTCACTGTAGCCAAGGTGGGGAAAAAGACATCATCCACACTGTCAGCTGTCACAAGGGAAAAGGGAAGGGTCTCAGGGTTTCTCTTCAGTGAATTCAGCCAGCAGAGGGGGTTTTGAATCTCGTGTCTGACCAGACCAAAACACAGGAAAGCAGAGGTTGAAATAAACAGCCTAGTGAAAAGTTGTACCCATGAGCAACATCTTCTGGCCTGTTTGGAAATTGCATGGAGTAAAACCATTTTAAACATTTTCTTTATCTGACCTCCTGGGAGAAAATTTGTGCCCCATGAGTGAGTCCCTGGCCTGATTTTCATAACTGAAGCTGGGCAATTTTAAAGACTAAGAATAAATTGAACAAAATAACAAAGAGAAGTTGTGAAAAAGAATAAAGATGAGAGAGAAATTGACCATTCATCAATGTATTCATCAACATATTCAGATGCTTAGACATCAACAAAAAATTACAAGCCATACTAAGAAATAGTAAGAGATGGTCCAGCCAAATGAACAAATCAAATATCTTGAAGAGATACAGGATTTAGGCAACTAATCAATGCTAATCACATAAATCTCCTAAATCAATTCAAAGATTTTTAAAGAAAATATGACTAAAGACATAAAGGATATTATTATAAAATATTATATTATTATCACTGAGCACAAAGAAAAATTTGAAAGTCTGCAAAGAAAAGTCACAGCTTATGGGAATGAAAGACATGATGAATGAGATTAAAAATACATTAGAGGTACATA